>OMLM01001713.1:172916-186043 GCA_900302695.1 Helostoma temminkii | reverse complement strand
CCATGATCGGCTTTCCCAGGGCGCCCGGCAGAGAGAGGGAGCCGCTGGGAGGGAGAGCCAGGGCCGGGAAGAAAGGAGGCTGGTGACCCAGCATTGCACTCATGGCAAATTCCGGACCCCGGTGAGGTATAAACGGATGATATGCCATACTTGATCCCTGTATGACTGGATCTCTCATCAGGAAGTTCATCCAAGTGCAGGCAAGGAACGGAGACGTCTGGTTGAATGGGAAACAATATTTCTAACAGTGAAGCCCGTGCACAAGAAGAACAAAAACAGACAAAATAAAAAAAGAGAAAAAACAAATCATCTGAAGTCTGAAATCTTTGGAAAGTCCTCGCTCAACGCTGCAGATAAAAGCATCCACGTATTTTTCACAAGTTGCCAGCAAACCTCTAAAGTCTTTGGCCGAGGTTTTGTCAAAAGTCTGTAAAGAGAAATGTTAAAATGTTGTCCATCAATCAAGAGTGCTGCAAGAGCGATTTTCTTCAGAGGCTGACGCTAACCGGACACCTTCCCGTGTCTCGCTGGCTTGCGAACATTAGAGGAATTAAACCAAGTCGGGTGAGTCACTTAATTGACTGCAGTGCAATCTTTCTCTTCTGCTGCTGTTTACAATATCGGCATTCCTGTTAAAATGCGTTCCTTCTTATTGGCTTCAGTCCTGCAGCGAAGGCGACGTGTTGAAATATTTCGATAGCGCCGAATAGCCTAATCCCCCTGCCTTTACTTGCTCCGGACATGCACCCTCACACGCACACACACACTTTATTCCTCCTCTTTCTTCCGCGCACACGCACATTTCAGAGAAAGACGTGTGCAGAGAAAGAAGTCCGCTGACGGCCAGAGAGAGAGAGAGAGAGAGGTGGTAAGGTCCCAGCTCCGTGATTTTCCTAGCGCCTCTGTGGCCCACAGGGCTTCATACTGTATGGATGTGTTGTATGTTACGTGTAGCAGGGCTCCCTTTGATTGGCTCTTTGACGCTTTAGGACCAATTGTGTGGCTGCGTAGGCGTGGTTTTAACAGGTTGGGTGGAGGGGACAGACTTCAGACTTATAAAAAGGTGTTTGGAAACTCAAAAGGGCTTTGCCGTGAAACACCACCCTGCCTCGGTCAGTGTTGTGTGAATATGTCAACATCGTTATAGATGCTGCGCTATCGGTCGGTCTGTGAGACATAGCGAAGGGGAGAGAGCAGACAAGCCCAGCCGGGAAGCCGGCTCGCTTTGTCGGCGAGATGTTATGATCTATGGGGCTTTTGACTTCCATCTATTCCCCATAACACTGTCTTATGATATTGTGAATATGATTTCATACACTCATAATTACACATCTCTTAAAAGCTTGCATATTTAGATTTATCCGATTCAATTCGGTCTGCTGAATTTTCACAGATTCAACAGCGTCGGAAAGAAGCGGTGTAGCCAACATTTCCTGTAACAGCCTCGTTTGAAACCAAAGCTCAGGAAAATATGACCGGGTTACGGGATGAGGCGCTCGATGATAAGTTCGCGGAATGTTAATAAGAATATTGTACTGTGGCTCAAATGCTCAGTAGTTGTTAATTATTTATTTGGCTGATTTTTTTTTTTTAAGGTTGCGGATATAATGTTTATTTGTTCTTTTTTTTTGTTATCGTCATGTTGGACATTAAGACACACTGTTCCTGCAGCCTAAATTCTGATTTGAGTCACTTTGCATTAAGTCTGTTACATGTCTGTAGAATTAGATACGTCTTACACTAAAACATGAAGACTTGATGAAGCCTCTTGGGTCGGTGGTAAAAGTTTTCAGCTCTGACGGATATTTGATTTTTGACTTGAAAAAGCATTTTATAAACTGATCGAAGCTTAAGTGTAAATCACAGATTTGCGCGCAGAAGAGCAGAGTCTACGAGGATGTGTCCACTGCTGATTTTGTTATCAGTGCTTGTAATAAAACGTCCATGTTTTCAATCATACCAGTCAATTCTGTTGTTAAATATAGCACGCTTTCCCGGAACAAATGTCTCTGGGAACAATTCAACTTTTGTCCCAGTTCAAAAAGTGACAGATGCACACGCAGCCTATGTTTTAATGTGCAATAATCTTTATACAATTACAATGTACATTTTCAGCACTGCTATTCAGTAATGCCCATATACTGTACACACTCACACTCTTCTAACCATATACTGTACTTACATATTCATATTTTATTTATTATACTTTACTATTTGGTTTACTCGTAAGGT
The DNA here is from genome assembly GCA_900302695.1 of Helostoma temminkii. Classification (NCBI taxonomy): domain Eukaryota; kingdom Metazoa; phylum Chordata; class Actinopteri; order Anabantiformes; family Helostomatidae; genus Helostoma; species Helostoma temminkii. The sequence goes on along the minus strand of OMLM01001713.1, from coordinate 183,811 downwards.
ATTTTAGTTTTTTTTTAGCTTGTACTGTTCCAGTTTAGTCTTTAATTAATGCTCTTTGGTCAGATTGTCCTTCTGATATTCAACGGTACTTAAACTGTTGTAACAATGCAATTTCCCCGTTGTGGGTCTAATAAAGGTTTTCTTCTTATTATTCTTATTAAAGTAGACATTATTGATAATACACAGCAATTTGAAATTTAAAGTGTTTTGGTCTTTGTAGACTACAACACTGTATTTTCTCATACTCATTATAATCACTTTCCAAAATACAATAAATTGCAGCTTAATTCCTCATAAAGCTTAAGCCGTGTACAGGAATAAAGCTTCTAGATGTTATATTCAACTAAAACACTAAGTGGAAATGTGCATGAACTCACCACTGGTTACAATAATATTAGTTTACTGCAAAGGGTCTAGAATGATGTGTACCCTATATACAAAGCCACGCTAGTGGTCTCTCAAATGTTGTTTAACCACAATTTCACAAGTAAACTAGAGAGCTGTGGACGGTCGGCCACCTTGGATAAACATTGACCATCCATTCTCAGTCAATTGTCTGTCTCCATGGATCCAGGCGGGAAGAAAGTGGTGGTGGATCTCAAAGTCCTCAAGGAGAATCATGTAGAGCAAATTCTCACAAAAGAAGCATTAGTCCAGTGAATCATATCAGTACATGTCTGTTCAGTTTGCACCACGCCTTCAACGTTACAGTGCAGCAAATGCAAAACGATCAAAACTGTATTCTTCTGATGTTTAAAACATCAACAAAAGACGGGATGTATTTATTGCACAATGGTAGATTATGGCAACTTATAGTGTGCTGGAGTTTAAAACAGTCAGTCCCTATAATTCTGTGTGAATCCATATATGTGTAAAGTAAAGTTAATGTATGGTATATTCCCCAGCAGAGACACACAGGGATGATAAGTTTGATTTCCTAAAGAAAAGAAATGTGATAGCTGTTGAGAAGCAACACCAGCATCTGACTGAATGAAAACCCTACAGCGCTGTAGTAGCTAAAGCCAGTAGCTAAACCTTTACACGCATGAGCCCCAAATTTAAGGTGCTGCATACACTCAACTTACATGGGGCTTTCCATCCTTCTCTTTGTTTAAGTGAGGTCAGGTCTGTGTCAATTACTGGGGCTTATTCTTCTTTAAACACTCATCCCCATTAGCAGCACATTTCAATTTAGTGGAAGGTGTCATCAAATAGGAAGCAGTGTTGACACGGCGGCAGCCTTTCAGTCTCTGTGGCCAAGCTGGCTTCATTAGCTAAGCACGTAGAGAATGGTCAATACACTATATAAACTTTTACAGGGTTAGGGCTCTCAGGGACTCCAAGAAGCCATAAAAAGGTCTGAGCTGACACGACTGATTGATGAAGCCAACTTTGTCAGCGCTTCCCTTTTATACAGTCACACTGATCATGCGTATCAAAATCAAAAGGGCCAGTATATTTGACTGGACGGGCCCAAAATTTCTCACTCCACGTGGGTGGGTGATTTCCGACAGTACAGAGAGGCAGCTTGTGCTTTGAACTTGTCTTGTATATAAAAACATCACACGGCACCATCCACGCAGTTTGCAGGAGTTATTCTCAAAGTGCTCTAAAACATAAACAACATAACAACATAAAGCATTTAAGTAGCTTCTTGTACATGTGTCTGCAGTCGTGTTGGTACAGATTCCTATCACTGTGTTTTGGTGGAATTTTCTTATTTCTATCTTTCCCTTTTACCTTCTCAATGAAGAAAAACTGCATTAAGGTCATGGGTTATGAAGCATCAGTGCCCTCGCTACACACAGCAGCTGTACTGTGTAGGTTCATTAAGCAAAGCTTCAAAGACATTCCTGGAATTGATCATGGAGCTGCAAGTGATGTAATGTATGCTGTCCTGTTTATTTGCAGATTGTTAATGATAAGCAAGGACAGACTTGGTGGCTCCACTCCTGAATGGAGGAGATTGTCTGGACAGTCATCAGCCCTAACACAACATGATAGGGAAAGGAAACATCACAAGATTAGAATATTCAACTACTGTAATGACCCCAAACTTCATTATGGACATCCCGACACAAAGTAGAGGGAAGATGTTCAATTGACAGCGTAATGACTTTCTAAATACAAATTATTTACCTCAAAGACTTAGGTGGGGCAGCAGTCGACCCACTGAGACCATATTTCCCCAAAAGGGTGCAGACTGTAAAATGCACTTTCCAGAATCACATACGTTTTAGTCAATTGGCTGGAGGAATGATAAACTCTTTACTTGTCGATGGACTGTCCATTTCAGGCATTTTTAGTCAAGTCAACCCTTGTTCTCATCAATTCCTGCACTGACCAGTTATGGGTATTGATGAAAAACAATTTTAGTTAATTAGGGGATGTGCTTACTGATGGCAGCAAATTGACTGCCGATTGACAAGCAAAATGGAGCAGTGCAGGAAGCATTTGCTTCCTTGGTTAAGGCTGTTCATCAGTGTGACACAGGCTCATAACTTTTACCTTCCTACCACATAGTTAAGTAGCAGGCAATTGAAATGTAAAGCGTGACATGCTAGCTTTTGATCCATTATCTAAATATGGCAGTACTGATTCCTGAACAAACAATAGATGTGCCAAAGTTTAAAGAACGAGCTGATTTGTTCATAAAATGAAAGTGTAAGATCAGTATCACAGTTATTAATTAATAAGATATTGTAAAACTGTACTATTGCACTTTACCAGATACTCACCATGGACTGCTACATAAAATGTGACAATTATTTAAACCCTAAATACTTTTTTTAGGATTTTTTTTTTGTTAAATAAGTTTGCATTGCACTTAGAGAGAATCCCACTAAATTGCCTATAATGGTTTCTTTTCACACAAAATAAGATATGCTCATTATCGCCTTTTGCAGTAGAGTAGAGCAAAGACTGAACAGCTGCTTTTCAAAGGTACACTGTACACAGCACTAGAACAAACCAGTCCAGTGGCATGCATCACCTGTAGAGCATAATGCAGGGGATTTGTTTGCTCAACCCCATAAACAGCTGCCAGGCTTTCTGTGCAACTACAAGGTGTGTGATCAAGATGCTCGTGTTAAATGCCTCAGATGTGGACCATGTGTCAAAAGTCTTTAGATTGCCTTACGTGCCACCACTTGCCAACATGGGTGATATGCATCTTTCCCCTTAAATTCTGTGCACTGAGAATCTGACTGGAACCACTTTCACATGCAAAAAGCAAACAAAAGCAAATGGGGAAACAAAAACAACAAAAAAAGCCTCAGGTTATTTGTCATCAAGTTAGCACAGTGTAAATATATTCCCGCCATGTTCATGAGAGACATCAGTTAGGGAAACAAACACTATTTATGTTTGCACGATGCACAGTGGGCAGGGAGGTGCTCTAATGTGGGTATCTGCTGTCCATTTAACTTCTCCACCATCAGCATCAGCTTTGTACTGCTTTGACTTTACAGTCTCATGAAGTTACAAGGTTTTGCTATTGAGTCCAACCTCAAGATCCAGTGCTTTTAAGCGGAAAGTGGTATAAAGCAGTGCATTCCTCCACCAAGGGAATCTTTGGCTAAGGGGTTAGGGTGGCTTTTCTCTAGAGGTTAAGTGGGATAAGTGCGTGGCTCATGTCAACCCCACTACCCCCCAATAGTTTCTGGAAAATTTGCAATGGGGTCAGATTGGATTACTGTGTTTTGGCATTTACATGGAGACAGGGGCTTTGAAATGGAAAACCATAGGCGGAAAAGCAAGTGCCATGCAGTCTGAAAGACTGGGTAAAAGAAACCAGCACTGATTTCCACTGACGGGAGGTTGAATACATGTCTTTTATGTCTTTCTGCCCCACAATCAGACATTCTGTTACCAAGAGTGGTGATTGAGGTAAATGGATCAAGTGCAATACCAATCTTTAAAGTAAACCCATAGTAAGTACCATGATAGATGTTCAATAGGAAATAAGGATGTTTCAGTCATTGTGGTGTATCCTCACAGATATACCACATCAGAGCTGGGACTATAGCTTCTAGGAAGCCCCTTAAATGCAGTGAAGAACTTTTGCAGCACTGTTATTCCACATAAACTTCAGAACACGTCATCCCTAAATGACCTTGTAAAAACTCACTTAGGTGTCAGTTCCCCTTAAGGTAAAGCAGGTCTTCCTGGATTTGTGCGTCAGGTGGTCTGTCATTTTTCCTGTTGAACCTCATTGCAGACCTGCTGGGATAACTTTTCCGGGTTATTTTGATAACGATTCTCCAGGCACTCCCTACAGGTGCTGTGTGCAGGCCTGAGTCCATAATCCACTCTTTTCAAAGTGGATTTCTCTGCGCTTTGTCCCACTATTTTTGTTTTACTCTGTTTAGGTAAAGCAACAGCTAAAGAATTAAAACAACAAAGATTTGTACGTAACATGCATTTTTCAAATAGATATTTACTTAATTATTTGTCAGATTTTAAGTCAAGTACATTTCAGTTTTGAAAGTTTGGAGAACTGACAAAAAAGAGAAAACTACTATGCTTTTATTTCACATGGAAAAGGTTTTATTTTACAAACAGCACACTCCTGTTTACATTTGTATAGGAGAAATTTCATTAATGACAAAAGCAAACCTCTTTGAAAATTGCATTTGTTCCACCTCTTAGAAGAACTAACAGGGGTATTTGAATACTTTTTGAAAAAAAAAATACAAATATTAGGCTACATGTCTCAGCTTATACCAGTCTCACTTGAGTCAGCTGTTTTAAGCTCACTGTTTTTTTCCCCAAACATAAAAAAATAAAAGCAACAGGTGTTAAAAGTTTCTTATAGGTGAATATTTTGCAAAATCTTTATATGTACAAAAATGTTCCTGTTAACGACTTTTTTTCCTTCTCCTGCGGAAGCGTGGCCCGTTCCTGGGCGAATGAACTGTTTTGTCAGTAGCGAGAACAATTTGAAGAGAATGCTGCAAATATGTGCGGTCAATTAAGTTTCTCAAATGCTTCTCTGCTGAACTGATGGATCCTTCTGTTAACTGCTGAAGTAATAATGTCTTGTAAATGTAAATGTTTGCAGAAAACCTCCTCTGGGTGTGGAGCTTTGCCTTAAGTTGTTTGGTGAGATATTCACGTTTTATCTGATATTACTTTAGGGAAAGATTTTAAATATTATATTCACATTCTGCTCTTGTTTTACTGTTTACTTTTTTTTAAAAGAATATACGGAAGCTGTTTTTTGGGAAACATTTTGTCAGTTGCTGAAAAAACGTGTCAATTTATTTTGTAAATCTGAAAACAAATGTTTTCAGACAATCCTCAGGTAGATGGATAATGTTTGGATTTGTTGTGTATTTTAATGCAGTGCAGCCACTGGTTTTGTGCCTAAACAGGTTTAAATGGCTTGGTGATATCAGTGCATGGAAGATGTAAATAAAAACAAATATACTATAAGTATAAGGTTTTGCATCTTGCCTGTTTTCAGCTGCATGTCTCAACTTAAAAAATGTTTTCTTTAGATCTATTATGAGTAAATGTGAATCAAGTTAGACCCACCTTTTGTCTTTCTTTTTTTTTACTAGCTGTTTGCCTTTGCTGCCTTTTTCATGTTCAAATTGCAAGTCGGCAGAGACTTGTGACATTTGAAATATGAGACAGGCCGTATTTACTAAGTTAGACAATACACGAAAACCACATGAAAATCAAAATAAGTAGGATGCGGTTAGGAGATGTGCTTTCATTTATTGAAGTCCCTACACATGTTTTGCATAAAGACAGTTTTGGGGTAATGAGGGGGAGTATGTGAACGTAAGCTGAACCTGGTTGGCTTAACTTATAGGATTCTACACTAACCTCGAAAAAGCACGGAAGAGGCTGAAGCTGTGCAACTGGTTGCAAAAAAAAAAAGTAGAAACTGACGAGCGTTTGCATGTTTTCGAAGGAAACTGTTCCCCTTTTAGTGGAGCTGAGTGTCTGCGAACTGTTCACTTATGCTTCTAATCACTTTCATACATTTTTTTAATCGACTTGAAGTTTTAAAAGTGGGACAAAGGCCATTTTCAACATGATATTTACAGTGTGATACTGTTAAAGCTGTGTAAATATGGGCAAAACATGTTCTGAAAACTCGCAATCGAGACCGTGAACACCTGTTGATTTTACCTCTGACGTGAAGCTCTATGTTGATATAAAAGCTCCTAATAATACATTGCATCACTTCACTCCAGTTCTCTGTTTTGCATTTTTGTGGATCGGTGCTGAAATACGAACACCAGCTTCATCCAACTGCACACACAGAGAAGACACAAGCAGCAACCACCCAACCAACCAATTAAAATCCGATTAGAAAACCTCTTAGTTTTCCAACCCAGGGCAGTGAAAAAGCTGCAACCTTTCCTCGCTGAGGTCAGCCACCTAATAAGATCCATTGCCTATAGTGAAGCTGCAGACCTTCACAAATGTTCCTGGCGACCGAGTTTGGCCCCGGAGACCTTTGGCATACATGGTACTTTAATTGGTCACTGTATTTAAGAATAAGGTGGGATTCCAGTTAATTAGTGGAGAAGTGAATATGATTGAACATTATATGATTTGCTCCCGGTCTCTGGTTTGTTAGTGCGGATTTGGGGTGGATCAGCTTTTGTACTCGACAAATGAGAAGTGAGTAGCGTGGTGCCGATACACAGTGTCGTTTTGTGAACTGGCGACAGCCTCGATTCATGGGAAAAACGTAAAGGAGACCCGCGTTATCACAGGACCTCATTATCTCATGTCTGCAACCATCTTTTGCGAACAATCCCTAATCAAGAGTGGCACAGACCTACTTTGCAGAACTGCGGTATAATAGCCCCCCTCTCTCTTGCTCTCTCATTACTAACACACATGCACACACACACTTTGCGTGATATTGGGCGCCGCATGACAATGTTGCAAAGTGATCCTGGAAAAGTGAAATCACCTTTGGGTATGAAATCATCATCTGCGATTAAATACGAGAGTAATGGGATAAATCTAATTTAATTAATGCGATAATTAATTATATTATTATTCACCCTTAAATTAATTCTGTAACAAGTGTGTTTTAGTTTAACACTGAGTTACATACATTTTTTTTTTACCTGAGAGAAAGCTCGTAAAAGGTATTTTGGAGTTTTTATGACTTTCAGTTATGTAAATTTCTAGTAAAACATTGTTATGGGTTGAGTTCTTCGTCACGTTTCCCTTTTAATCACATTGTTTACTGAGCTTGATGCATTAACACTTACATAGTCTATGTAATCGTTTCCCTGTACAGCTCAGTGCGTGACGACGACAGTTACCCCGGGGGTTTTCTCTTCCTGTGCACAAGCCTACAAGACGAGAGAGGTGGTTCATTTACTTGGCCATAAACCATTTATTTACCTTCAGGTGAGTGTCGTAGAGAGTGCAGAGTAAAGATCGCAGGAGAGATTTACACCTGTCTCTCTGCTCAAACAGAGGAGCCTATAGCCTACAGAGATGGCCACTGGAGCCAGCTTGTCTGGGGCTCTGCTAGACAGCCCACCCCCTCCTCCACTGTAGATTAAACAACATCATAAAAATGACCATCAACGCGCACACTGTAAACAGATTATTCTCCTCGGCGCCTGGCGCACACAAACTACTCGCTACAGGCAAGACGCATCCAGCAGCCATGTGTTGCAGCAGCGAGGATAGCTCTGCTTGGTCATCCCGTTTTTTTTCCCCAGCCATTTACACACACTTTTCTGGATACTTCCAGGTCATGTAAATACTGACGAGCGTTTGAAGTCATGACTGCGGGTTTGAAACCCTTGGGAGGCTGCTCAGGGACATTTGTTACAAGATGACAAGATATTTCTTCACAGACCTCTTTCCAGTGGTTCTGAACACGCAGCAGGACATCTTGTTTAAGCAGAATGCTGCTATAGATATGTATTTATTTATTTAAAGATGTATTTTAAGCTTTGATCATTTCAAAACATAAATTAGAGCTACATGTGAGTGACCTAAGGATAAATTAGTAAATGAGGACTCTGATGTCTTTGCATGACCTGCATCATAAATAAGCTAAACACACATGGACTGCCAACTTCTTTTGACCTCTATTTTACCTCTTGCTGCGTTCCTTCTCTTAACTGATGAGCGTTGTCCACTTATAGGATTAGACACTCTGCTGTAATAACTATGTATGGTTGTTCCAACATGTTGAAGTATCCTTAAAATACTCTTTTCTCTAATTTTCCCTGAGTAAGCACGTCTGTCCCAAAGCTTCTCAACCTGGTGAATCCAATTAATCACATTAGAGCCGAAACTGTGTCAGCATTAGTTCATTACTTCAAGGTAATCAGTCTGGAGATACTGATATTCAGCCCTGTTATATAGCATTGTTTTTATAGGCGTCCTACAGTGTGGACATATCTGTGCTTTCTCCTTTGTATCATCCTTTGTGTCACATCAGCTGATGGCTGCACACATGCAGGTAACAGCAGTTCTGAAAGGTTATTCAACAGGTTACGTTTTTGATAGTAAGGGGTTTTGTGCATTTTATCGGTAGTATCCAATATAGTGTCAAATTTCATTTGCTTAAAAATAGATGTATTTAAACATGCATACTTGTCTTTGTAATTGTATAAAAACAGGGAGTTGTGCTAGATTCTTTAAAGTGTGAAGACAAAAGGCAAAATGTGAAAAGAGCTGCGCCACAAAATTTAAAACTCATATTTCACAAATTTTATTGTGACAGACTGTTCCACTTAAGTCTGAAATAGAAACTTCTCAAAGGACAAAACACTCATAAAAATACACAGTGTTAAACCTCTATTTTTCTCTCTGACACACACACACACACACACACACACACACACACACACACACACACTTATCTTTTTCCTGTCTGTCTCTTTCTGTCTCTCACTCACACTAATACACAACTCACATGTACACTCACACACACTGACACATCACTTCGGTGGTCACTTCGTTGGCTTCACAACAGACAGCGTATCCAGTGGTCAGCCAGTTAATTTCATGCCCGATTGATGAGAATAAGCTCCCTCAGTGTTGGACTGACAGTGTGGAGGTTCTGCCTGATTTCTGTAAATTAAATCTCAACATGCATGTTGTTCTAAAATATGTCTGCAGTTACATTACACTGTCAACGTCCATATGCTTAACTCCTCCACGAATGTTAGATTTTATCCAGTGTTTCCTAGTTTGTATTGTTGTCTTGTGCTTCCAATGTGTGTAACTTTTCTGCACTGCACATTTTTTCAGATTTATGTTTCACTGACGATGCTGACTCACTGATGGCAATCTTTGCCCGGTACTTCAAATATGGACCTAGACACAAAATAGGTCATGATCCCCCCTTTTAGTGGCCCTTTGTGTGACAGTTCAAATGTTTAAATGTGCTGGGGTCACCGGGCCAGAGTGATCTTAGTCAAATTAGATCTGAAGCTTACAAAAGTCTCCATATGTCACTGTAATTAGTATTATATCCCATAAATAGTTAATTTCTCCATATTTCTGTAAATACAAACCAAAACCCTTGTGTAAGCGCTAAATAACCATGATTGATTATTTGCTGAGTAGACATAGATCATAATTATTAGTTCCTTCTGGTAAAGGAGGAATTTTTAGCTTGAACACCAATATGTGGACGTCTTTAGCGGTGTGGGAACCCATCTTGTATTTGATTGTGGAATTTTATGTAACGGTTAAATTGTTTCTTTAACATAGACACATCCTCTTATCTACTTAAAATTATTGGATAACTTTGAACAGGCAGCCCCTCTCTTTTTATTTATTTTTTTCTAACTTCTGTCACTGACTCATTCAATCATTCAACTCAGCCTTTGGCATATGTATGTTATTCTGAGAAAGAGGGGGGGGTTGGTGGCTTATGTGCAACTTGGAAATTATAAAAGGAAGCCTTCCATCTAGTGCAGCCATAAGGGAATACAGAGAGGCAGGCAGCAGGAGCAAATCGAGAGCGGTGATTTCCAAAATGGCTCGGGCCATTGAATGACAATAGCCAGGCCCCTTGACTGTCTCTTTTTCTTTCACTGCTGCAGACTACAAAAACTAACATGATAAAGCGGGCAGAGAAAATGACCAAATGTGATTTATTCTGATTTGAAAAAATCATTTGTGATTTAAATCTGACAGGAGAGATATCAGTGGTATCTGAGCTTCTTATTGTTCAGTTTTGTTTCTTTGTGTTTTGCATTTTATAACGGCCAAAAGCGGCGGCTGGAGGTCGTATCAGCACTTGTTTTTCAAGAACTGCTTCTTGTGAAATCCTCGGTATTGCTGTTAGTGGCAATACACTTTACACATACTTAATCATATTTATTCTACAAGATGAATTTATGTGTACATATACAATATATAAAACGTAATGAACAATTATTGTAAGGAGGGACTAACAGATTCACACACCTTTGGAAAAGTTTTTAAATAACAAGCTGTATAAGATGGCAAAACTAAACAAAAATGTTAGATAACTCGAATACCTAATGATGCATACAATTATGTAGCAGTTATTAAAATCTGTGTTAAATCTGATTATATATTATATTATATATTTATATATTTTTTACAGAATATTCAAATACTGAACAACAAATGTACTATGGCAGAAGTATTGACAGTTCATTTCTTCTGGCAATGCCACTGTATTTCTAGGACCACTTGTCACTGTCAATATTTTTGTAATTTATATAAACATTTTTGTCCAATTAAAAAAATGCATTGTCAGTGTACATATACAATGTTTAACAATGTTTTCATCATTCCTCTAATATGTGGCAGTCAGTGAGCAGCAGCCCTACATATTCTCTCATCCGTCAAGGAAGGGGAGATTTTTTTCAATAAATAATTCACCACTGATAGCCAGCCCTAATGCCTGCATG
>OMLM01001713.1:151472-172896 GCA_900302695.1 Helostoma temminkii | reverse complement strand
AACAAATCTCTCAGTTACAGCCATCTTGGGAGTAAGCCAGTCCAAGAGCATACTTAATAAACAAATACAGGGCCTGACAAGCTCTGGTTTCACTGATGTCTTTCCGAGAGGAAAGTATTTGAAGGCAGTCGGTGAAACAACATCCTTTCTGTGGGTGAAGGTTTAGGGGTCAGGTGTGGGTTATTGCGAGAGCGAGTCGTCTTGTTGCATTGTTACTGCTGATACTATGGATAGATTTACTGTCCCTTTTACACAGGGCATAATTTAAGTTTATCTTTAGAATTATCTGACATTTATGCTCCAAAATTTTATGACCTTGCACCATTTAGTGGGAATGACAAAGAGCACATAAAATATATAAATGATCAAATAATTTAACTTGTGAACACAGGTATATCTCTTCTGTGAGTAGAAATGTGCGTTTTCAGCATGTTGCCCTTTGTGTCTGCGTCTAGTATCACAGCCTTACATCCACCACATGTTTGCTGGGACGGTAAACATGATCCAGGCATGGTTCTCCTAACCCCAGCCCTTTGGGTTGAAGTGGCTGTGGGTGTGTGTCTGTGCGACAATGTCTGACGGAAATCTTACGCTACTGAAAACACATGCCTTACTTTTCTAGCTTTACAACAATATAAAGTTTTGTTCAAAGTATTTTTGTAATTAAGGGTTATAGGTATCCATTTCTTATAGTTAGTGCTGATGCTAAATTTTGAACACGATTTTGAACACACACTTTCTTTTCATACTGAATGAGTCAGTATGTACACTTCAGCTTATAGGTTAAAATTAGATGACTTCTAGTTTTGTTCAAATAAGTATACAATTCCAGCATGATCAGGCTGTGTATGAGTGACTGGACATGGATGATGGTCAGTTATTTAGCGCATCTGTGTATCTGCTGCAAGACTCTACATGAAATATTCAAGGTCCAGTGAAAATTGATCTGCTGATCTGAAGTCAGTTTCCCTCCCTCTCCTTCCCTCTGACCAGATCCCAGTGGAGCTGCTTCGAAGGAAGGATCCTAATATCACATTTCAGATAGATGACCAAGTTCAGGGCCTGCACAACTGCTGCAGCTCGGCTCTGGAGCTCGGATCAATGGGAGACTGTTGAGGATACAATGGACCACACCCACGTACTGATTACACTGTTTGATTGGATATCACATGGATGTCTTGACCACTACCATGGCTTTCATGCAAATTGATGAAGGTAATTTTAGCCCCTTTAGTGAAATTTGATTTGCGTTAAGAGCTCTTGATGCTTTTTCTTAACGTAAACTGGTTATGATTAATAGTCTGGGATTTTGTGGAGAAATATTATCAAGTGAAGTTTAATGTATCTCTTTCCACTCAATTAGTGGTTTGTCATCTGAGTTTATTGCCTGTACTTTAGACAACACATAGCTGATTTCTTCACTTAAAAATACACAACTACTATGCTTCAGTTTAGTTTACAGGCAGCAAAACTCTGTCTTGATTAGCTGAATCATCTTATAGTAACCACTTGTTAAACTGCAGATCATATTCCATCTTTCTAATTTTAGGATTATAGGTCAGTTAATCTGTGCTTCATGACAGGAAGGAGGATAACATGAGACAGAAGTCATACACTCAAAGTAACATAGACAAAAACTGAAACACATGCACACACAGTCACATAGAAACGAAAAAGGAAACATGTCCTACTACATCATTGTATTTACCTATCCAGACTGCAGCTATTACATGCGCCCCTAACTGTCTGCGACCCTCCACTGCACAGCACTGTGCCCTGACTAAATGAAAAACAATCTGAGGAAACTGGGAACAATCCTAGGCAGGTTCCAGCGGGCTGCCATAAAAAGAGGGTCTGCCTCTTCATCCTCTCACTCATGCCTTTAGCTTTAACTCTATGGGCTGATGAAAGATCAATGGGCCGACTGGGCAACCGCTGCTGTGCCTTGTGTCTGCCACTGGACCAGGAAGTGAGCCAATTGAAAAACACCAGAAAAAAAGCAGTAATGGGAAAGACCGTCTTTACAAATGTGAAGCAAGTCATTAGTGAGATAGATTTGTGTGTGTGTGTGTGTGTCGATTTTCTGCTTATCTAATATTTTCTGTCCAGCCAGTTGCCGTCAGATTGTCTTTTGAGAAATGCTGAATGTTTCCAGCCTATAGGTCATATTCCAAACTTATTTTAACCCCAATCTCCCCTTACATCTCCACCTTCCCTACCTCACCCTCTTTACCACACTGTTAACCTTCCACCCCGATTTCCAGGAGCCTCACACTTGATGTGTACCAACTAACCAGCCCTTTGCGTCTCTGGCACAAGTAATGGGGGTTGGCGCTAGAGTTTGGTGCAAACGTGGAGTAGCAGACAAACAAATCATGTTAAGTCTCTGCTGCCACGGCTGGCAGCACACTCAAAGGGGAGCCGGTGCCCTGCCAGAGGAGAGGTTGCACCCATTTTCCCAGGGAGGGGGTGAGGGTGAACATGAGGGAGGGTAGCGTGGAGGGGAGGCCTGGTCCTTATCGAGCATGGATCACAGACACCTCCGCCCCTCCTGGCAGGAATGCATACAGCCCCTGTGGGAGGAGAGAGGGAGAAGAAAGGAGAAGGAGGAGTAGTAGGAGGAAACAAGCAGACATACAGAGGGGAAGTACTAAGGGAAAAGAAAAGAGTGAGTGAGGGAAAGTGAGTGACTGAATGGAAAGGAGGGAGACACAGAGAGATCCCAGCTTAGGAGAGGGAGTGTCTCTGAACATACGCACAGACAAAAACACAGCAATCCCAGCACTCAACACACTCTCACTGGGTTGAGAGCACCACTGGGAGAGCCCATAGAAAAACAAACAGGGCATTAGACTGCTTAAATACCATTCTAACCATACAACTGCAGTTATCATTACCTTAGTTCAGTCAGTCTTATTTTCCACAATAAACACACCCTAATCTCAAACTGTCAACACTTTTCTTATAAGACCTCAGCATATGCTTCAGGTATCATGGTTGCGTAGTATTTCCTCTTTCCCCTAAAATAATCATATAGAACAAGATAAAAAATATTCAGTTGCCTAATCCTACAGATCCTAATTATTGGACTGTATATTTCCACGGCCTCCCGTTGAAAAGGAATAGCCAAAAGCCTTTAAAGAAGTAAATGTGATCTTAACATGGCATTCCTGCGAGCTGAGTGAGAGCTCCTGTCAGTGCAAAGAACAGATTTTGTCAGGTGGAGTTTGGGGTTTAGGGGTTCATTTACAGTTCACGCAAGAACATTGCATGCAATCTTTACATTTCCCTTCATCCTTTCTCTCTGCCGCATTTTCTTCTCTTTCCTTCTTCACTTAACGTACAGTTCATTCTTATCTCTTTTCAAATGCTAACATCTAAGAACACTTCTTCACCTCCGTCATAATTCACCTTTTACTTCTAAACATGGAGCACTTTGACATATTGTATATTCCTCATGCTTTGCTGAATACCCAGGAGCAATACTGTCATGACAGAGACATGAGTCACACTAAAATGTACATACTGTAGCTTCTGTATACTGATCTGTAATTACATGGAAGTGTCTCTGAAATGCACTTCTTTGTGATTGTGATAAAATCAAAACAAACTCTTCAAAGCAGTTCAATAATATCTTCTGAAAATCTTACAGAGATGCTTCTTATGAACAGGTTTAACAATGCGGAAGAGATAAATAACATGCATGATTGTGGGCAGTCTGACTTTATTTATACCAATAAATAATAAAGAATAATAAAAAATTATAATCTTTCCAATTTAAAAATGATAAATAAAAATTATTCTCTAATTTTAGTTTTAGTATTTTGGCACACAATAATGATGATAATAATAATAATAATGTTATACTAAAAATTAAAATGTTCTTCAGTATATATGTGTATTTTTTCTTTGCTTTTCTAAAAGTTGGGCTTTGACTTTAAACGACACACTAGCACTATCGGCACAGTTACCTTACTCAGGGTTTCTTGACACACAAGGAGTTGAACCCTATGAATAGTAATTTCACACACCTGTGTTGAGTAAAACCAGATCATACATATAAGGACCTATTAAGCCACTAGGGGTAGTTTAGACAAGAAAAACATAAAATACTTTGAAATTTTGCCTCTATTGTTCAAACATTTAATACTTTTTCTCTACATGGAAAGCATTTACATACAAACAAAAACATAATCTTACAACATGAAAAACATAACTGTTAAAGTTATTTTTACTTTTAAACATCCACTTGAACTGGATTTTTTTCATTCCCAGTATTGATACCAGCATAAAAACAATGTGTCCTTTGTATATTATTCTTGTGTATACAACTCTTTTAGAACAACCTACAATAATATTCATACATTTGATATCCATTAGTTTCACAGCTTAATCCAGCAACAGCATTTCCGTAGAGAACGTTTCTTTTCTCAGGCTTTTTATTCTATTTCCCGTCTCAGAAAAAGGGCCTCAGCCCACTTCCATCTGTTTGTCTGGCCAGAATGGCAGTGAGGCTAACTTATTGCTAGCACATGTGACCGGGTGAGTATGTGTATGTGCCACAGCCTATCAGACAGCATCCCCTTGCTTATCAGCCCCCTCGTCTCGATGGATCTCTACCTTCATTAATGCAGGCCCACGGCAAGCTCATGTCTCCACATGTTAGCATGGGATGCAAACATCTGGCTTATTTTGAATGTTGTGGGCCCCTTCTCCACCCTTTCCCTTAAACAATCTCCAGCTCTTGTGTCCTAAAAGGGGCAACTCACATTTTGTATGAGGAGAGGAGAGGAAGTGGTGCTGGTGTTGTTGTGGCGAAGGACTTCAAAGAGCTTGGGGCGTCAGTCATGAGCAAGCAGAGGGCAGAACCTGGTCAATGGCAGGGATTTGTCGTCTAATAGCCCCTCTGGGGCGACTTTAGGTCTAATTTCAGAGGTGCTGAAAGTAGGATTTTATGGAGTATGCCATCCACTAAGGTCCTTTTTGTTTCACATGTTTTTTTCATTACACAGCGGCTAATTGTGATGATAATGGAAAAGGGAATATCTGTTTTTTTCCATTATGAATTTTAAACAGATTGAGATAAGCATATGTTGAAAACACACCAACTGCAGCATTAGTAGATTTTGATAGATGCATAGTAGAAACGTTTAGTCAAACAGGTCACATGCTTACATTCATAACTTAACTTTGAGTGTAAATGAACATTTTTTATTTAACCTGGTGATGTCGTCACCAGGGATAGCCTGTCAGGTAATACAGCTGGCAGTAATTCCTATTCACTTTAATATTGATGTTTTGCTCGTCTTGTCTCTCCATCAGCAATATATTTAATGGTCACATTCTGTGCTTATTCAGCACAAGAAAAACGAGCACAAGGTAAACATGCCAACTTGTGAGCACAGGACATTAGTCTTGTAGCTTGAAATAACTGGATTGCATTTAATGAGACGTACGTAAGTTGAGATGGCAGACATTTGTTTTGTTGCTGACCGCATGTGCCGAATTAACTGACAAACAGTGAACTTCTCAGACTTTGGGACTGCATAATGTTCCAACAGCCATCAATACAAGCTCATGATCTGTAGTTGTTGTCAGTCAGGAGGTCGTTTAGAAGAAATGCACATTTAATGGCTTGATCCATAGTGATTGGAGTGGTTAATTGATGATCTGGTTGTAAATATCTGTCTCATGGCTGTCACTATCTCTCCTCCCCTTCTTTCATCGTTCTCTGTGTTTATCCTTCCTTGTCTATTCACTTCCCTCCAACCCTTGTTGCTCCTGTTCTGTGACTTGTATCCGTGTTTTTTTTGCTTCCTGCAACGTTCCTTTTCCTTATTGATTGCAAAGTGAAATGCATGGCACTCTTGAAATCTTCACAGATGAAACCCATCCAATTGCCCAGTTAAAATCCATCTGACAAAATTATTCACAGTTATGCAGTTGGAACTGTTTGTGTTGGCTACCAACCAAAACTAAGATTTGGAGGTTGGGAGGGTGCTGGGGTGCTGCCGTTGGTGCAGATGTGCTGCCTAATTGCAGATCTCACCATGCGGAAACTATTCTTCTCAACCATTTCAAAGCATCTGCAATAGGTGTCACCGCAAGGTTAAACCAACTTGAAAATGCAGCTCTTGTTTCCATTCCTTGCTGCTGAATTGAAAATTTAGTGTTATAAGCCATCAGAAAAGGTATTGAAAAAATGTTCAACCCTAGTGTTGGTTTACATTAGTTTCCAGTGTCTGTTGTGCTAAGTGTGCCTTTGACATGAAAGTAAGGGAAAGAATGTGCATAATATTAAGAATACAGGATTGTGTAACATATGGCGAAGTAACTTTTCTCCAGCATGAGAAACATTTTAACTAGTTGTTGAGATTAAATTATATTGCTTGCGACTTCACAACAATAGTTAATGTTTAAATTATTGTAAGATGATACTATCACAGATTCTCAGTATAGGTCTCCTCATGCTGATGCTTAAATGTAATAGTAGAGAGGCTGAAAACAGAGCTGATTACTTTATCTTTAGCTGATTTGGATGCTTTCTGGGAAGGTATTGATTGAGTCAGTTACAATAGTTAATGGCGTAGATGCTAATTGAAACCTGGAAAAGATAGTATAGGGTTTCATATTCCTGTACCAATAACAACAAAAACCATTTGTTGATTTAATTATACATTCACTAATCATTCAGTGCATATTTCGTATTTCAGTTTAAATATTTTATCTACAAATTGCTGTGCGAACACCTTTGCCGCTGAATGAACGTTAATTGAAGCAAAGTAATAGCTAAGCACTTCACAGGTGTACCTTTAATGCTCCTAAAGGGGCACTGGCAACAGTTTTACGCTGAAAGCCAGAGAAGGTGTCTGGGCACACAGCTGTGCAAAGTCATTCTGTGACATCAGACCTGATTGATCAGCGGGTTAAAAGTGTAATATCATAGACTGTGGAGTGTAGCATGTTATCTGTTTCTTAATCTATTTCTGTTTGCCTCTTTAACAATGCTTGCAAGTTTTTCCAACTTTGAACCAATCATGTTCCTAAAGCAGCTTCAAGATCTGTGAGATAAGACCTTTGTCTGTTGTTTTTGCCGAGACAGAAAGGAAGGAAGCATTCCAAATATTTTTGTGTATCTATCCTAATTTTGTCATCAGTTAATTGTCACCGCAGATGACGAAGGTGTTATTTATAGGGCTATAAACACTTTTTGCATTTTGTGCTTTTACAATGAAACAAAACCAGAGAAGAAGACATGCAGTCTGTATATTTGCATGCTTGTGTTTGTTTGTGAGAGTATACAGCCTCATGTCTGGCCAGCCATGGCCACATCTGTTTGTCATGTTAGCACTTAAGCGCCTGCAGGAGCCGCAATGCTAAGTGGAGACAGCGTCCTTTCTCCCACTCTCTCCATTCTCCCTCTTTCCTAATTACATTTGTTCATTAATCCATTTTCTACCCACTCTTTCTTGTTTATGTTCTAACTCCAGTTGGCTTTTGCCTTCTCGGACCAGCAGACGGTCACCTTTAAGGAGATGCCAAAAGACTCTGCAAGACAATGTTACCCCTTCACCCTTTGGCAGTATACACACACGCACACACAAACACAGTGCCATTTGGGCCCCTCAGTATCCCCTCAGGCCATCTCTTTCAGAGAGGCTAATGGAGTTAGCCTAATGTCTGCACAGCGCCAGTCATAAAACTGATTTGAGGCTAAAGGCTTGGTGCCGAGACCACCACTCTGCCTACAAAAAGAGATGTGAGTGAGATGTTAAGAGAGCGAGTGTATCTTCAGAGAGAAAGAGACTGGGGTGGCGGTGGTGTGGGCCAGGCTGGCGTAACTAAGGCAACTGTAGACAATCTAATTGGTATTGACATCCTTGTCTCGGAGGAAATTTGACATCTAAGGGCAAATCATTCTATTTAGTCGCCTGAATAGTCTCCAAGGCGGGGGCTGAGGAGCACAATCACACTGTAGCGTTGTTCTGTTCCTCATGTCTGGGCCAGCTCTTCCACGCAGCAATCGATCCTAATCTGATCGGGGGAGGGGAGGAGGATAAGCAGCATGGGAAGAAAAAATGAAAATAAAATCAAAAGCTCTGTTGGGGTAATATTTAACAAGAGGGAGTACAATCGGGTCCTGCCGGGGCGGCAGCCTGTAATGCACTTGTGCTGCTGTAGCATGCTTAATGTATAGAAAAGCCTGGGAGTAATGGCTCTTCAGCCAAGGTGGCCAGGCTTGAAAGAAATCTGCTTGCTTTAGCTAAAAGACTGCCAGACTGGGCCGCCAAAGACCTTCATTCTGTTAGACCATCAAATATGGCCCCCACTCAGGACACACAGACACCCTGATTTTATTATCCTCACTCCCCTGAGAAACTCATCTCATCCCTCTTTTTGTTTGTGTGACTGACCATCAATGTGAAAAAGCGAAGTGGTGCTGTCCATCAAAAGGCACCTGCTGCCTTTTCTCAGGTCAAATAGGAGTAAAGGGTATCTGTGGTGTCTCCATTCTCTGACAGTAGTGGCAGCAGAGCTTAATGAAACATTTTTCATTAACTGGATGAATCAGTGTTACAATACAAGTTACGGTTACAGCTGTGAGATTGCTTAGTTTGTGGCAATGAACTTTTCTATATTTTTGTCTCATCGTGGTTTTATTCTCTGTCTGTATCCCTAAAACCCCAGCATTTTCTAAAATATCTAAAATTACAACAGACTTTTATTATGTTGTATACCAGAGGATAGCATTCAGTCCATTTTCCCCACATACAAAAAACACACACAACCACAGTTGGTTTGTTCCACAATAGATCCTCAAATGAAGGTTGGTGCAGACTATCAAATACTCACCAAAGTGTGCAGATTTGGACAGCATGTGTCATAGCACAGCCTTTAAAGAGAAGCTTGTGACATTGTGAGGTCTCACGGTGTCACTATTGACCTTTACTTACACTTAAAACACTCTAAACACACTAAAAATAAAAAGACAAACGCAGTCTCTTGTTTTAATAATAAAAAATTCAAAGACAGCATTAAATAACAGTAAATGAAGAACTTATTTCATTGTGATTCAGTCAATATGTGTCCTAATGTGTCCTAATCAGATGGACATTATTTGGTAAAGCCAGTGCTATCTTCTCCTGACAACACAGATAACAATACTAAATAGTGTGTCTGGTACACAGTCAGTCTGAAGTCTTTTTGGATTAGACAGATCATCTTGTCTGTCTGTGCGTACTCTTAACAGACTTATTTGTTTTAGTTTTGGTTTTTACATTGATGATGTGTTGTCCGAGTTAGGATATTAGGATTAAATTTATTTTGGGGCTAATAATAATACATTACAATAATAATAATAATACAGTACAAATTTAGGTGTGAATGTAAACCTGTGGGCCTCCACCAAAATGATTGGAGGCACACAGGTTAGTGGAACTGTGCACATATGAGTACAGATGCAAAGACAGCACCAGAGCGTCTGTGTAAGTATGTGATGAGGGAGAGTTGATGGTTGCTGATATCAGTCAAAGATACTTAAGCCATAAAAGTGTGTTGCAGAGCCCCTTGGCTGTGCAGGCTCTGGTGCCTGATGTTATCAGAGTGAAACAGTGGCCACTCTATCAGGACAGAAGAGTACAGAGACATTCCTGTATTACTGAAGCTGGTGTTGGTCCTGGAGCTGTGGCTGGGGGCTGAGATGGAGCCTTAGAACACGCTACAGAAGTGCAGCCAGGGAGTGGTGGACAGGACAGGCTACTTTGCTGTACAGGCTTGTCAATAGCTTAACAAGACTAACCAGGCAACAAAAGGAAAGTGGAAATTCCAAATGACGTTTTGCAATTTTGTATAGGCTCATAAATCTCCAGACAGCTATTCTATTTTTCATTATTCACTGAGAGGACCTGAGGTTGATATGTGCATGTCATGACTTTTCTTTCCATTAGCCTACATGTTAAGGATCAACACAAATATCTATTCCAGTATCCCTGAATCTACTTCTTACCAAAATAAAGCACACAGCACACACTCACTAGTTTTTTCTATTATGTATTGCTGTGAGGTTGTCTATTTTATGGAAACTGTGACATGATGTGTCTACTATCAATGTAATGTTTTGTTAAACAAATCAACTGATATTTGTTTCCTTATTCCCATTTTGGTTGAATGTGTCTTCTACTCATCACATATTTATTTTTTTTCATAGCACTGCAGATAAGTAAAAGTAGTTATAGGCTATTATAGAAGGAGTGTGTGTAAAAATACCATTCAAGTCCTGCACTCAAAGTATTTCAAAAAGTTCCCATTATTAAAAAGTCTATTTCAGTAATTTCTAATTAGATATTTAATTTTTTTATTCTTGCTGTAGATGCTACATGTGAGAATAATTTTTATATATTAGGTGGTACTGAAGCACAGTAATTGTAACAAATGTGTACACTGCTAAGTCTACTTTAATACATAACAAATCATCATACACTTTGTATATATGTATTTGAAATTATATTTATATATGTAATTGTATCTAATAATAAATGTATTCACATACAGTAGAAAGTAATATAATATTGCAATGTCTTATTCCAAAATGTAGCAGGATGCTTTGTCGTTTTTAGACTAACTCAGAGTTGGGGGAGTACATTGAGAGCGACTTGACAGGTCACGTCTTCATTACCCTCTTTCCCTTGTGTCCTCATTCATTCTCCCTGCATCAATCTGACCAGTAGCACCTAGCAGGCCTGTGTCGCCTTAGTGCAGAAGTCAGAGGTCTCATGGCAGAGAAGGCATACTGTCAAGGGGGGATATGTATGCTAGCGATTGTCTCTAGCCTGGATTAGTTTTTGTATCCAGTTACGGATTTTTATTCCCGTGGAGTCAAGTTCAGCAAGGCACTGAGGGCCAGCAGTGCCGCTGAGAGCCCAGTGATTTATGTGTTGCTGAGTGAGAGCAGCAGGTTCAAGTCAGAGGTCTCTGGGCAGGGTAACATGCTATACATGTTTGTGTGCACTTGAATGTGGGTAGAGAATGTGTGTATGAGTCAGTGCTGCTCTCCGCAAACATAAACGTTTGTATGTCTGAAAAGCAGCACAAGGACCTACCCAAAGCTCTCTGCAGGGTGCTTTGGTCTGTTTAGCTTGGAGGGTTTCCATTCGTTTGACTGTGGACATGCCTGGAAGGGTTTTGGTGCTGTAGAACTGACACATTGCAAGAGGTGGGGCCTAGTGCCTCTGAGCTGTGCCAATTGGTTAAAGAGAGACACTGATGAGTTTTGATCGACTCATTTAAGAAATCTGGAGACAAATGATCATATGTGGATATTTTTCCTGGCAGTCTATAAAGCAACCTACTGGCCAGCTTTTTACGACATTAATCATGTGGGTTTGGCTATCATGTGACATATTCACACAAAAAGTGGAAGAATGCCATATATGTTCTATGTGATTCAATTACTTAGGCACACAACTGAGGTCACTTCCTCCTGGTAAGGTCTCTGCTTGTTTTCTTGTATTTTTCAGAATATGGATCTGCTGCCAACAGGAACAGCCAGGTCTAATTAGTGTGCTGATTTCAACAGTTGTGCAACATCACACTTGAGAAATGCCTAATATTTCCTTCCAGTGTGTTGACCTTGGTGAACCACTGGCTTTTTAAAATGTATATATTTTTTTACCTTAGATGTTTGGTATTGGTATATTGTTCAGGAACGTATACATTTTGTATCAAAGTTGTATCAAATACTATATAAATGTAACTTTTCACCTACGCAGTCTTAAATTTGCATGTTGCTATTTCTCCTTACACTCTGTTTTTTCAACATTTTAAGTAAGAAAAAAATAGTTACATAGTTAAAAGATGGAGAGAACAAGCTGTCACAACTGGACTGAGAATCAATTAAGGTATGCTTAACACAGTTGGGCTTATGCACCCAACATCCACCCATATCCATATCCATATTCCTTTGAAATATGATGTCCTAAAGATGGAGCCATATTTATTCTCAATGGTGCATTTCGGATCCCTGAGATATTTTAAAAAAGGGCATATGTCCCACGGCCTGGTCAGCCATCTGGATAGGACAGGACAGGGAGAAGATGTTAATGCACTTCATGATGAGAAAGGAGGATGACACCTTTGACCTTCCCTAGCCTTTGACCTCCGCAGCCAATATGGAGCCACTGATGCTATGGGTTTTCTATATCTAGCATATGCTGGCCAGGCTGATATGTTAAGCGAAATTCCTCATTTGCCTCATACTGTTTATATAGCTGCTCCTTCATGTTGTAAACAGCCAGGCTGTAAGAAAATAGATATTTACTTCACAGGCTTTCTATTTGATTAGAAAGAAAAATTGACATGCATATTGGATATGTGGCTTTGCTTATTGCAACAAATGCTAATGCACAAGGGGCTGTAGATACCAAAACAGTGTATACAACATAGGGTCAGAGCTGAGGTTTGTCTTTATACAGTAGTAGCTTCCAAGATCAGCCCATGTACATGTAGGAACATTTTGTCGATCCAACAGAATTTCAGTTGCATATCACAGAAACCTAGAAGGAGTGCTCATAAGATGTGACCCTAAATTTGTGCAACATTTCCAGGAACCACCACTAGAGTGTCAGAGCTAAGGCTCCTGCAGTACTCCATGTGCTTTCCTCATGTTTGATGCCAGTTACTCCCTCAGTAGTGGTTTCTCAGGACATTGACATTTATATAGTGTTTCCCCTGGGGTGCAGCTAGGGAGCTCAAGGTGGCTGGAGCCCTGAGGTGGTGGATGGGAAGGGACTGACGGTGGGGTGTTGATCCTTCATGTGTGAATCCATGGTAGCTGAACCTTGTCAAAAGTAGCCCCTGGGCAATGACGGATCACTTTTAAGGAAATAAATCCTGAACATATTTATGTGAACTGCGACCACTATTTCCCATCTAATGTAAAATAATAATGTTTTTATGAAGCTCTCAGAACTGATCTTATGATTTGGAAATAGTAGAATAAATAGTAAGAATCTATCAAATGTGGACACACTCAAGTTTATGTAGAATATTTTTAGCAAGTTGAGATAAAATATGGTATAAATTGCTTTTATGAGAATAACTTTTGAGACCTAGGTCAAAGAGCAACAGATCAATTAAAGAACTGTTCTATTTTTAATCCCCCGACTTATTTTTAACATCGTAAACTAACTAAAATGTAAAAAGTGACACGACAATGAAAAATTTTTGAGTGTCCTCTACAAACAGGAATACATTTTTGCTACATCCAAATACAATGTTTAGACAAAGATGAAGGATAAGGTAGTTGTCAGTCAACAACAGTAGTCACAGAGGGATGTATTTCCAGTCATCTAGCCAGTCATGTGTGCTAAACATTGACCTTGTGACCTCTGCTCATGACCCCTGACCTGTGATGTTGACCCCATGTCCAGGGGATGGGTCTCTTATATATCTCAACTAGCCTTCTCCATTGACTACCTGCCAGGCACCTGCTCTGAGAAATGAAGCCAAGGCAAATGCCTCTCTTGGGAGCCTTTTGGACTCAGCAGACAACAAGGCCTGGCCTCAGCCCTGAATTTGAATAGGCTTTGAGTGGCCCTGGTAAACCAATCTCCCTAATTATCTATTGAAAGAACATTCTTTTTCCTTGCCCAGTCATTACCTTGATTTCAATTGCTGAAAAGTAACATGGAGGAGCTAAAAAGAAAAGAGGGGAGGGAGAGGATGTAGAAAAACATACACACATTCATGTGCATGCACACATGCACTTAAGAGACATATAGAAACGCACAAGACTGTGTGTCTTTCTGCTTTCATTAAGGTTAATTGAAGGTCAGAAGGAGTAGATTTAGGAAATAAATCCATGATATGAGTACAGGTCATGGCAATGAAGAGAAATTAAACATGAATATATGACCTTTAGATGTAACAAAACTGCTGTTAGGGCAGATTGCTACTGCATAAAATTGTTTTGCCTGTGAATCATTGCTCTGTGTCAAGCTACAATTTATAATGTGATTTTAAAAAATGTCTTCCAAAGAAAAGCTAAACATTTGAGGATGTTTGCATGTGGTAGTTTCTAGCTCCCCATTTGCACAGGGTTAAAACAAAGGTCGGAATAAGATGTGAGTGAAATGAGTAAATCACAAAAAGTAAAGTGGAAACATTACCTTTCTCTGTGATTATACATGTGTCTGAAAGGGTCATGATCCTGACACGAGGATGTTTGTTTCAGTTCTTTGTATATTTTGTAAATTATTTTGTGTAAAAGTTGTTTTTCTTTCTCTGCCTATATTGTACTGCCTTTTTTCTGTGTAATTATATCATCTGACAAAATGAGTCATGATAGAAATATAAGAAGAAAGCAAAACAAACCACTTCAAGAACAGAAAGAGCCTTTCACTGTACTTTGTGAAGAGTTCCTACACAGTAGTTTTTAGAAGATGAACTTTGTCTCTGTGCATCAGTTACCATAGTTAAGTTTATCTACATGCTGTACTGCTGGGTCAAGAGCATGGAGATAGACACTCGAGAGTAGGCTCTTCGGGCTCTAGGGCTGTTCTCAGAAAGCACTCAAGCCTTGCATGCAGTCACCATGTAGTGGAGCAGATAAGAGGGGACAGAGTTACCTTTTGAAACTAAATATAGGTCATGGTAAGCAGCATTTAGGATGTGTTTTGTGCCCACAACATCTGTTTTGTCCCTATTATCCTTCTAGTGTTGTTTGAATTTCTTGCTTGAGTATACAGTTCAGACTGAAACAATAAGATAAAGAGAAACAGCAACACAGGGTGGATTTAATCCATGGCTGCAGTCTCACTCTGCCAGGAACAGACAGCATTTGATATTTACTGTGAAATCAATACTGTAAAATAGACCAAATGGCATGTTGACTTGCAAGTTTATGCTGCTGTTGTCAGCCTTCAGACATCCTCTCAGAAGCACCATATTGCTGTCTTTGAACTCCTATGAATATCTGCCTATCTTAAGTTCTTTAATCTGCATCAGTCTGGCTGCTACAGCAGCACCTCTAAATCTCCTCCCATCTTTGGACACTGACTGGAGCCTCAACTGTCCACAGTCTGTCATCTCAAAACACACACACATACACATGTCAAGTCCACTTCTGGGCTTCCGAGTCCTCTTCCCGATAAATGTGCTATTCTTATTTCCTCCTGTGTATGTCAGATTTGATATTTATATAATGGAATTTATCTCACTGTAGCTAAATAGGAATAAAAAATGATGTTTAATTGGCTTTGTAACTGTAATTGTGAGTAATGGCCTTCATAGATAATCTGCTGCTGTTCAGAGTTATCAACTTAAATGCTACATGATCTGAGCAGCTACAAACATGTCAAACACGTTCAATATTTATGACTGGACAGGTCAGCACAAGATTGAAAACTATTCAGACACTGACGGTACTGAATCTTATATTTTACAAAGTTATAATTGTTTTATTGTTTTCTCAAGCATTAGAGATACAAATGGTATTTGTTTTATGACTTTCTTTGATAAACATGTCTCATTCTGTTGCCATATTGCTGTGATCACAAATGTTTTATGAACGCCTACAGTCATGGAAGATTCACAGTTACTTCTGACATCTGGTCAAGAACTCTGACCCTCAACAGGAAAAAAAATTGCCAGACTTTACTAGCCAGTTGCAGTGATCAAAATAACAAAACCCTATTGTGATTTGACGATGTTCTCGGCAGCTGTGACCGTACTCACAGCCCCAGTGTGGTTCCTGTCAGGAACAATAAGCACAGTGTGTTGCCAGTCTTTCGCCTTAAAGCAATCTCTTATGGAACCTCTAGGCTCCTGTCCTCTGCACCAACACCACACCACTCTGCTGACAACAAATGGCTTAGACCAAGCAGATCATGCCTGCTAATGCCACACTCAGAGACTTGGTGCACATCAGAGGTGAAGCTGCCAGTAGACTGGACATTTAATGTAACAGTCAGCACCGCTGTATCCTTAACACGGAGCAACTATCGATCCACCACCAACTCTCACTATGTGAGACTTTAAACAAACACTCTTTGTGCTGAAGCAGCAGGAAGACCGTAAACACTGAAGGAGCTGATTTCATGGATGATTCCACCCTTAGCTAATGCATTGTCTAATACATACATAGACAGCAGTAAAATGGTCAGACAGCTTCAGTTGTGAACTGAGAAACACAAAAGGTAGATATTCCACCTATAAGTTATTCTGTTGGTTTTATCAGAAATCTTGCTAATGAATATAATGAATCCTATGAACCAAACTCCAGGACTGATCTACACTACCACTCAAAAACCTTGGACACACATAAAAATAGCATGTTATGTTTGTTAATGCAAGTTTATTCATTTAGAGAATAGCTGATAATTAGAAAAACTTTTTTTTCTGGTGCAAATTACAATATTTCCTCACATTTGTTCAAACCCTCAAATTTGTGTAAAGTTCTCAGACACACACACTGGGACAGGTATGGGACCATCTTCATCCCTCCAACCATCTTGGGATTGGGCTTCAGTGGTCCTCTGCATCAGCCTTCAAAGATGCCCCAATAAGCTCTTTGTAGACAGCAGCTCCTCAGTCACTTCATTTATCTTCAATGCCAGGACCACTTCAAGGCCCTAAGAGGTATATGGTACTGAGATCAGTGGTAGAGGTGGTTTTGCGGGCGTGAGTGTAAATATGTAGAGACACGTGAGAGGGATGTGCTGACCCAGGGTACCCTGGGTCTTTCTAACATTATAGACTTTTACATTTTAGCCACACCAACTAGACACAATTATTATATTAAATAAGTATAAACATTGATATTTCTGTCATTTCTTTTTGCACTTAAAAGTTTTGTATATGTTGTAAGGGGCAAGTTATATCATAGTTGTGAAAGTTCATGTTTGCCCACGTTTAGTGTTGGGATCATCAATTTAAATGCTTTATTCACAAAGGAAACTGATGTTGGTTACTTCCCCCTAAAAAATAGATCCATTATTTGGTTCAGTGAACTGGATTATTTCATTCATGAACTACATTACTCTCCTTCAATCTATATTCAGCTGTCCCATAGGTATATGGGTTTTATTTTTTTACATGCTTTGTCAGGCCAATAATAAAATCCATTCCTCATGGACAATATTTCAAAGTGATCCACCAGCAAAATGACAACAAAAATTTACAAATTAAGACTAAGATTAACTTTCATGAAGTAATAAGTCAGTGTTCAACGGCTAAACACTTCCATGTACATCACATTCCAGGAGGTGCTTCACAGTGAATGCATTCCAGTGGTCCCTGAAGTAGGTGTGTGTTTGTGTGTAGGTGTGTGTGTTTCTGGTTTGTTCATGTTTGGTTTGATATTATTTGAAGGACATGTTCAATGATTTGTTCAGGAATCATTGTTCAAGAAGGATGCTTCAGCCTCAATATAATTTTTTATACATTTCAGTTTTCTACAAAATAGGATTATTTAGTTGTGGCATCACATCAGTCACAGATGCTCCTTGTTCACCATTTATCTATATGAATGGTTGTGAGCACGTTGAAACTTTTCTAACCTTTTCTGCGGGGCTGTTGGGTGAGTGATGACACTGGCGGTGTAATCCCACAGACATCTGTTTCTAATCTGTAACATGAAAAAGACACTCTTATGACCCCATACCTGCCCCAACCATCCTCTACCCCCACCCTGCTCCTTCTGTCAGATCTTTCTCTCTCTCATTTTAACCCAAATCAAATGGCATATCTGGTTACCATATATTTTTACCACAACTTGCAATCAAAGATACAAAATAGGGAGCATGTATTTATTTTATTTGCTCTGATCTTTGCTCCCATTGATCAGGAATTTTATTGACTATAAAACACATTGTACATTTTGTAGTTTTTAGTTGTTTTTTTTAAAGAATTATAAAACAGTAAAAGTGTTAACTTAAGGGCTAACTCTACTAAACAGCTAGTTTCCAAGATTAAAAGTACAATAATGCTATAATGAAAGCAAACAGAATCAAAAGTGCAGATGGAACAGCTTCCATTTCCTCTTTACTTCCAAGACTGGCTTGACATAAGAAGAAAATGAAGCAGAGAGAGAACTTGGGGTTGGGCAAAGGGTGGGTGGATATACAGTGTGTGGTGACTTTCCAGTGGATGAAGATTGCCTCACGGCATGAAAGTATTTATTCAGGAGTTATTGAGAGAGAAATAACACAGCAACCAAAAGCACAACCAGAGCGGATGAACAAGAAGAGGATGTGGGTGATTGAAACATAGCTGCAATTTGTTTTAACTGGCTGTAGAAATAAGCATGGCAGAGCTTGGTAGCTGTAAATCTGGAGCCTTGCAGGAGTATTGTCGGTTCATAACCTTTCTCTCTTTCTTGTGCTCTCTCCCTCCGTTAAGCCTCCCAGGGGTACATTTAGCTGGGGAAATGGAGCTTTTCTTCCTTTTATTTGACTTCCTCGTCACTGGCAACCCCCTCCCCTTCTCTTGTCTAACACACACTTGCCTTGACCTGCATTTTGCAGGACCCCTAACCATTTGTGTGCAGGCCAGTCGTGGGAGGACAAGGACACAACACAGAGATACATTAGAGAAAATCACTTCCCCCTCTGAGCCAGCAATGGTTCTGGGAAGTTGTGTAATTCATCTGTGATCTGTGTTATTTCTGTTTAACAATAAATGCACATTTAAATACATAATGCTATGGTCACTATACATTTACAGACTGCTTAAAAGATGTTGTTTCGTGTGTTTTATTGTAAAAATGTTTTGTTTAAAATGGCAACAAATGATATTTATTTTTACTGAAAATGCTAAAAATGGCACATACATTATTAATGTTTGTTTTTATGGCACTGTTAATTTCTGGTTTTTTATATATATTAGTCATGAAAAGTCTTAAATATCAACAAACAAAATATTTTGAAGCTGATAAAACATAAACAGTCATGATTTTGAAAGGTGTAAGTTATATGGAAGTTATTTTACAGTGCAAAATTCTTTGCTGCTATCTGCTGGGGCAGCAGCATCAGAACCAGTGCTACCAGTGAACTGAACAAGCTGATCAGGAAGACTGGCTTTATGCTGGGGACTTCTCTGAAACCCTTGGAATTGGCTGTGGGGAGGAAGATGCTGCACAAACTACTGATGTTATGGGGAACAGCTCACATCCTCTCTACAACCTGATGTTCAAACAGCTGAGCAGCTCCATTAAGAGACTTCTCAGTTTCTGCTATTTCAACAGCTGTCTACCTGTACAGTGACTCAGCTCTGAGATTTGAAAGCTCTGTCAGTATAACTATCTGTAACAGGACAGCCTTTTATTTCTATTAAAACATATAAATTGTTCACTTACATAGAATTACATGTTACGCATAACAGTGTTTTAAGATTCAATTGTGTTTATGGTACAGATGAAATATGATTCTGGTCTGTTTAGATGACTTAATTGTATTGCTTCAGAGTCTTCTGCGCTATCCTCTGGGTGTTTCTGTGTAGTGGGTACTGGAACACCTACCCACCTAAATGTCAGCTGGAGTGAGGTCCAATCACAGGTCTACGAAATTATAATGGATTTGTGGTGTAGCTTGATATATACGAACTTTCAAACAGTGTCTGTGTGGTATTCACAAGCAGCATCAGGTGATACATTACCAAAAACATTTCAGAGAACCTATGATCAAGAGCACTTGATTTGCACGAGACTGGAAAGTGTTACAGAATAATCTTAAAGTTCAGATATTCATCAGTCCACAGTTAGACATACTGTTTATAAATGAAAAGGATTTGGTACTGTGGCTACTCTAAGTAGTAGTGTATGCCCAGTCAACATCTCTCCAAAGGTACAGCACAGAATGCTCAGTGATGTGAAAAAGGACCCATGAGTTTAAGAATTCGTTGGAGCTGGGTAACGTCTCTGTTCATGAGTCAACCACAAAACATTGAACAGGCATGATATCCATGGCAGGACATCACAGAGGAAACCATTGCTCTCCGAACAAAACATTGCAGCACGTCTGAAGTTCGCCAAAGCCACAATACTACTGGGAAAATGTCTTTTGGACACATGAAACCGAAATTGAATTTTTTGGGAGGACACACATCCCTATTGTGTTAAATTGCATACTAACATGAGAACATCATCCCAGCAGTGAAGATCGGTGGAGGTAGCATCTTAATTTGAGGCTGCTTTGCTGCCTCTGGACCTGGACTGCTGGCAGTTGTGGAAAATGAGGTGAAGAGGGGGTGAAATCCCCAGTTTGTCAAGGTATCCAGGGTAATGTCAAGGTGTCTGTCTGCAAGCTGAAGCTCAGACGAAGTTGGGGGATGCAGCAGGACAATGACCTTAAACATCAAAGTAAATCTGCTACAGAATGGCTTTGGAGACACAAAATATGCCATATTTATTGGTTGGGTTGTTTAATAAAGACATGGGAGATCATTACTGTTTTGTCTTTTATCAGTCTTGTTATTTGTCTTGTTTCATTTATACAGGATTACATTTCATGCAACTGTAATAATTATCCATCTAAGTATCTGGAAAACTCACACATTCGCAACCAGGGCATTTTTTTTTGGTGGTGGATAGATTTTACAGGATAGCAATGATAAAAAGTAGTTCCACTGAAAATTATGTGTAGGACATTATCCACTGTTACACCACAAAAATGTTTCTGGAAAAACAAGTTGCTGGAATTGAAAGAAGAAAGAGCTAAATCACCCAAAAAGTCAACAGTTATTTCTAAACCAATCTTCAGCTAAAGTCATTTGCACAGTTGCGTATCATTACAGGTAGGTGAGATTTATTTTATTTGTAATTTGGGTGAAGTATAGTAACTTTTTGCTAGTCAAGAAACAAAATCTACCTGCATATTAAGATGATGACAGACATGTAAAGAAGCTATCACAAATTTATAGTGATGTACCAAATGTTTGAGCGGATCTCTCTGTTCACACCTTGGGTTCAAGGTCCCTGTTTCACAAGCCCCACGGATTGTTTAGTCAGCCCTACTCCCAAAAAATACACACATGCATGCACACTTTCATTTTCTCCATCACCTCTAATATTCCCTTTCCTGATATCTTCCTTCCTATTGAGCTAAAAAGTGCCACTCTGTACTGTAGGAACATTTGCACACAGGTCTTGGTTTTACACACCAATGCATCCCAAAGAGCTGTCTACTTCTCACTCTCTGCCATGGGTCAGCACTCAGGGTTTACACAGGGGGCAAAGGTGTTAATGCTACATGCTTTAAAGAAGTACAACATGTCTTCACTTCAGCTCTAACAGGCACCTTGGGTAAAAGCTGGAACTAATCTGTATGTGTGTGTGTGTGTGTGTGTGTGTGTGAGCAAGAGAGTGAGAGAGTGTGCGCCTTTGTGAATTAAAGGGACATTTTGTCTGAATACACGCCACACTACACGGACA
>OMLM01001713.1:123028-143838 GCA_900302695.1 Helostoma temminkii | reverse complement strand
GTCAGTGGCTTGACGTGGCTGCACTGTTCGCATGCACAGAGCCAAGTTTTGACACAGTGCCCTGGAGACTATGCTGTGTTGTTTTGATGTGCTGTTGAAGGCTTGTGTTCAGAGGCACATGAGCCAAGATCAAGAAAGTGGTCACGTCTTCAGTAATTGAAAATAGTTTAAATTTGTGTTTAATGCGAGCATACTGTATGTGCATGAATATACGTCTGTGGTTATATGCCAAAGTGTGTGCACTTCCCAGCATGCTTGTGCACACAGCAGTCAAACTCTAAAACAACACTCCTAAATTTAGATATTCTACTTGAGATTTTCATATTGGAAAATGTAGGCAAAATCTCTGCCCAGTATGTGTGTAGTGTGAGTGGTGTTTTCCGAGTTGTGCATACATGTTTACAAATATGCACAAGGACTGGCAGTGGAGGCATACTTCACACCCCGGATTGACCAGGAAGTATTTGACAGCTCTCAGTGCCCTTGCCTGCTGCTAATTTTTCCACTTCCTTCCTGCTAACTTAGCTTAGCATCAATCACCTCTCTCCACTTGCAGTGCTAGTACAGACCAATTTCCTTAATGCTGATTACACTGTAAACCAACTCTCCTCACCCGCTCTGGCTCTTGTTCTGTTTTGCTCACTCATTCTTTCTTTATTTCCTTTCACAGCTTCCTCTTGACTTGACAAAGCAATAATTCAACTCCTAAAAGCTTGCTTAGCTAGATGACTGAATGTATCCCATATTGTATTAATCTCCACCTACTGCACAGTGTAGCTCAATTGAAAGCAAATTAAGAAATACATATTAGTTTACCTCCTTGTAAATGACAAGTGGGCATAGTGGTAATCTCTAAATCAGATTCCGATCCACAATATTTTCATGACCGCAACAGAATTTCTACAAAGAATGCAGAGGACTTGGAGAACTAATGAGAGGGATCCCTGCTTCCCACTGAGGCATGAGAAATTCCCTACATGTTTCTCAAGCTTCGGAGTCATCATCACAAGAGGAGTCTCGCTATTTCTCACCTTTGCTGGATCTGTACACCCCACCCCCGTCTAATGTCAGGAACTGTGCCACAGCATGTGTGTTTACATTTGTGTGTTCATGCTTCTTCTGCCTTAAGGCAAATGGACTGAGGTCCACAGACTGAGACAGACAGGATTTCACGGGCAATAACACAACAAGTGATGACAACTAAATCAGGCCACATTTTAAATGTCTATTAAATTATTTTTAATTTGTTACTTGACTTGAGTACAACCAGTTTTCAGTGCCACAGGTAGAGTATGTTTTAGTATATTTTATCATGTAAAGCGTTTGATGAACACATGAGCTATCGGCTCCCACCTTATCATTGTCATAACAACCAGTTATGGATCCATTTTTTTAAATCTCCACATCACATGACACAACATTACATAAGTAGTATAAATTGTAATTTATGTGCATTTTATGTTTTGTACATTTACAAATTCCACAAATATTGGCACATTTTTAATTAC
Source organism: Helostoma temminkii (assembly GCA_900302695.1). NCBI lineage: Eukaryota > Metazoa > Chordata > Actinopteri > Anabantiformes > Helostomatidae > Helostoma > Helostoma temminkii. The sequence continues at coordinate 142,330 of OMLM01001713.1, read as the reverse complement.
TTAAGTGTCATGTCACAAAATATTCTTTCTATTGCCTGTTATCTGTCACTTATGAGATTATTGCCTCATTTGCCTTGAGGGAGATTTGTGTTTAACAAATGCTTTACTCATTTGAACAAATCATGACATTTCAACCCTAATTGAATTGTGACTAAAAATCCGAAAGTGAGTTATGACTAAGTTAAAAGAAATCATAAAATTAGTATATGCATGTGCATATTAACCTGTTAATTCATGTTTATAGTATGACCTTGATATTTGTTGCTCAGAAAATTGAGAAAAGTTGAGAGAAGTTTGTATTCATTATACCAAATTTCCTGAATAGCGTATTATGTACACCTTGATTTGTCTGCTTTTGCATCAACTCTGAGTGAGCGCAGTCATGTCTATAAAACTCTTGCGATTCAGTGGCAGGCCATTCCCAGTGGAGAGATTGATGAATTGCAGTGGCCTGGGGGCCATGGGTGAAGGAATCCCCTGCTGGGACTTCACTCTGGCCCACTGAGCACACCACAGCCACACGAGATCCATCACTCAATCTGCTGTTGGTACACTCACACACACACATGCAGGCCCTACATTGGACAACATAAGGGCTGGATAGCAAAGAAGAAATTGTAGCTGTGTTTACTCTTGTCCTAATGGCTGGTACAGAGTGGTTCATGTTTCAGCCTTGCTCCAGGGCCCACCACTGACATGCTGCTACATTATGTTAGCCTGTGTTTTATTTGGCTCTGTTTGGTATAGCGTAGTGGAATAGGAAGTAAGGGAGGGGGGCTGCAACTAAAGGCCCAGCAGGAGTGCCACTCCAACACAAACAGTGGGAGCCTGATCCCTGGTGTGCTTTGCTGCACACAAACTGTACAAGCCACAGACAGAGCAATTTTGTCACTATTTTTGTGTTTTGAGTGTGTGGTGGGATTTGCAGCCTAAATGCCAGGCTTCCAATATCATCTGTGCTGTATGGTTTCCATTGTATACTGTGTCTGTGCATGTAATGTATAAGTGTTTTGGGGAGGGCGGCACAAATGTTGCATGGTGTTGGGTGGCATACATGTCACATTGGGCTGATGGATGGCTCAGATTTCTGAGGCCAAGCTGTCCCAGCTTCCAGTGCATGGCTACCAGTATGAGCACTGCCAGTGACACTGATTTGTCTGGGACTGCCTGGACTGGTGACAAAGTCTGAGAGATTCCTAGAGAACGTCCCTGTTACATACACATACTTGCCTGCTGACACACATACAAGCATGCAAAGTGGGGGTTGTATTGCCCTGACAAATTACCCACATCCCCAGTAGTCCTCTTCTCAGCATGGGGGAAACTCAATGACCTACTAGGAGGTAGGTGGATAAGTGGAAGGTCACAGAATTGAGTGGAGGGGGCACCCAAAACCCATGATTTGTCTAGGTAAGGCACAGAGAAGGAGGAGTATGTGGGACCAAGAGACGCACATTTGTTTAAAGCCTCTTTATCCAATCTATCACCACAACCTGTGCTCGTTTGTGTATATCGCATAGAGATTCAACACAGAGTTTGTTAGAGGCGTACATATTTTCGTGTGTATGGGCATGCATGTGTGGAGCAGTGAAGGCCGACGTTCCAGACTGCAGGGAGAGGATTAAGAGTCTGGAATGCAAGACACTCCTTGACCCTAGTGTGACCTTTTGAGGCTAAATCCCTTGCCCATATCTGTCCCTCATGGGTCATGATCCAATTGGGCGCCTCTTTAGAATGCTGACCTCTTATGCACCTCGTCACTCAGTCTGCTTGAAACATCTCCATTCACTGACAGTGGAGCCTGAGCTAGCCTGCTAGGATAACAACCACGGGGCATCATAGCTGTAGACTATGAACACAGGGCACCATAACAACCTTTCAAAGATGAAATTCAGAAGACATTTTTGTTAATGCAAACCTACTTAAGGAAATGAAAACTATAACATGCTTGTTCTGCATTTCAAGTGTCCATGTACACCTAAAACATAAATGAAGCGTTTCCCTTTTCCCTGTTTTGAACAGCTTTTGACTTTCCATTTGCAAGTGTGTCGACCAAGAGTGACGTTAATGGAGGTGGAGAGGAACGAACACATCAGAACGCCGGGTGAGTGGCAGTGACACTGAGCAGCAGCAAAAAGCTGGGTGGCAGGCAATCACAGAGGCTCTTTTTCTCTTTCACTTCAGTCCCATATGACATGGCTGACTAGAGAGATGAGAGACAGATGGGTGCCGTGCTTGCTATAGAGGTCCCCTAAATAAAATATCACACTTGTGATTAATTTATATTTCATCTGCATAGAGAAACGCATTGTTTTTAGATGTTAAGATGGAATCTATTGTTGATTCTGGTTCATTCCTCGTATGTGTACACTCAAGATGGTAAATTATTATGCTGATAATTATTGTTTGGATAATTTCTGGCAGACGTTTTGAAACAAAGGTGTTTTAATTCTCAAGCAAATGCAGGACTGAAGAAAATGTTTTTACCTTCGTAATACAACTATATGTTGTTTTACAGATGTAGAATAGAGATTTTTGTACATTCAGACAAAGCAATCTTCCCACATTTCCAGTCTTTATGATAAGATAAGCTTACTGGCTGCTTGTGGTGTCCTCATATTTAATGTACATACAAGAGTGATATCAATAATCACATTTAACTTTCAGCAAGGAGGGCGGAGCATGTGTCTCCCAAAAGGTCAAACTACTTTATGTTGGTCAGTTGCCTTACCTTTACATTCTTTACTGTCTCAATCTCTCTGTATTTGTACTCGTCAATATTGCTAAACTAAGAGATAACCTGGATTTCCCCACTGATTATCTATTTTTCCTCTGTTTTTTCTGTTGCAAATGATAATTTTGCTTTCAGTGACTTTGTGGCATAATGGTGCATACTTGATATGTTGCACAGAAAACTGTAGCACTTAACATACAGTATATCCCCTGCTTTGTTAGTGGTCAAAAAAAAATAATTATTAGCTAAAGGGAAATAGTTTATCCACCCAACATAAAGGTCACATCATGGTCACCCACAAATGGCCATGCTGGTTCCACATTAGTTAGTTCAGCTGAAGGAAGTTGGCTAGAATCTATTGCTAATGTTAGGGTTATCTGGAGTTAAATGAACATGAAATTGAATTAGAATGGGTGTAAAAGGAGGAGAAGATGGACATCTAGGAGGGGAGGAGCGCTCACACCCTATAGTTCATCAGGCACCTGTTATGGAGTTCTGGTGGCAAGGCTTATAACTTTAGTTGAGGTTATGAATCTAATTTGTATGTTTAAAAATCACACTCAGTAATACCTTCATGCAATAAGAAAGACACATTTAGCATTATTAAGAAAATAACACTTCACTACAGTTATTGCATGTATTATATTAAAAAATTGTATTATATCACAAAAGCTAAAATTAGACATTTCCTTTCATTCTCAGTTGTCCTACCATGTGAATGTTCGTGAGTGTGAAGATGTTTGTTCAAATGAACACACATGATTGCATTGTCTCCTCTGTAAGGCTGCTACTCTGTGCAGCTGTCTAATGGGGTCAAATAAGCAGCTGTGAGGAGCCCGGAAGGTCTCACAAATCTGGTCCTCACCTGTGTCACATATGCCTGTCAGTGCCATCAAGGTGCGTCAACCACTTCCACCTTGGCATCTCTTTACCTGTGGCACTACACTGTACCTCGCTGGCTAGCATGCCTCTGCCATTCCCCATCCCCCTGCTGCTTGTTCCTCAAGGCATCTGTCACTCACCTGTCATTTCTTTAATCAACTCGTGGCTTCTTCCAACCTTCTCGTGTTGGCTTGGGCGAAGGCGGGAATGGGAACCATTGGAGCGAAAATGGTGACCACTTTGTCCCAGTTCCAGGTTTAGCTGTTGTGAAGGATGACACATTAGGAGGTGCTGACTGACCCCTGCATCACTCTAAAGCAGGTTTCTGTTTCCAATCGTCATTCCATTCTTGTTTTAATGGAAAAATAAGAGAAAAAAATTAGATCCATTTTGTCTAGATTATGACAGCAGCATGAACTTTGATTGTCATATTTCCCTAATGTTCATAAGGTTAGTTAGTAGCTTTCATGTGTTTAAGCTACTAATTAAGTTGCCTAGAGAGTTTTTTTTTACCTCATATGGAAAAAAAGAGAAAAAGAAATACATTCATCACTCCACCTGTTTCTAGTCATGTACAAAATACAATTTCTTTTTACATATGACAAAGGAGGATATCATATTCTGTTTGGTAAATTCATACAATTTCAGCAGACTATCTAACACAAACATCCAACTCTCTGAATCAAACACCTATTGCAGTTTTCTGAAATGTGCTTGAGGCCTGAGTGTCTTTGACCCATCTCTCTACTCTAAATGATCAAAGCATTGCTACCCCTCAAGGGTTAAAAAATCAGCAGCAACAAATTTGCCGTCACTAAGTCTAATACACGAGCAAATACTGAACTACTGACAAAGTTGTTCAAATTCTTTGCACTGTGCATGGAAAGACCCCACAGGTAAACTCGTGATTGAGAGGCTTTACTTAAAACAAACATGGCCTGAGGCAAAGAAAAGGAGAGAAGAAAAGGTTACTTCCCTACATATTTTTTCCTTTTGAAAAACTTGTATTTTCTTGGACTCCCCTCAGCCCAGCAAACCTCACATGAGCTCACCAGAGGTTATTTCTGTAGCTTCCACAGGCCTATAGTGATCTAACCCTGTCTGAAATATTGCACAAATAATGATCAAAGGAGCTCCCTGCACTGGCTGGGCGCATGACAGTATATCCAGCCTGGTGAAGGCCAGACAGTGATTTTGTTTCACATTTCCGCCCAAGACACAGGCACATGCAAGGAAGAAGAGAATAAAACTGATTTTAAAAAAAGCCCTAGGCTATCGTCCAAACTCTGGCCATATCAGTTAGGCTTTGCTGCCACGTGGCATATGGTACAAGACAAACTGTCAGCCTTTTTCCCTTGTATTTGTGCTTGTCTAGAGATGACAGCAGCAAGAGCATGTTTGTGTCCCAGCAGCAGGCATCAGGCAGGCTTAGCAGTGATTTGGGGGGAAAAGGGGAGAAAGGCAGAGCATCTTGTTGTGGCGAGCAGTGATGCATCTGCATGGCTGGGTGTAGGGGTCTACACAGTAGCTGCGGGGGACAGCGCGGTGGCTGCGATTGTGAAGAAACTGCAAATTGATCAAATTGTGGAGGCAAGACTTTGGGCCCATTATCTGGGTCATGTCAATGTCTCTCTGGTCTCCAGTTCGGCACAGGGGCAAATTGAGTTTGTGCATGTTTGTGTGTAAAGACTCTAACCTTTAAGAGCCAAAACTGAATTTTTGGGCTATGTGTGTCTAGCCACAACCTTCATGCACATGTTGTTTGCACCATGCTTCCCCAACAAACAGATATAACAAACACCAAACACAAACAGTCTCCATTACCACCAGTGTGATACTTCCCAACACTCTGTGAAGGTGAAGGTAAATCTGGGGTCAAATCCTGCAGATCACCAAACTTAAGCAACTGCCAATTCTGAAAACTCTGGAGTTTTTGCAATTTCCCTTCAAGTTGTTGAATAGAGAAACTATTCAGGAGACAAGTGAAGTTGCCATTTCCATATATGCAATCTGACATCTACGAGTCACTTTGTTCCATTATCAGCAGCAATCACAGACCCAGCGCTCGATCAGAGTTGACTTCGGCAGCGCATATCGTGGCTATTAGCCTAGCATGGTGCGTGATCTGCGTCTTGTCTTGTTGCTGAGGGTGCTGTCCTTCGCATTGTAGAGATATATGCGTGAGGGAAGGCATCATCGTCACTTGTCACGCTGCTTCTGTCTCTAGAGTTTCAGTAGCTCCCTCTGGTCCTTTGTCACTCTGCCTGGCTGCAAACAGCTGGTTACCAGAGCCAGCCCCATGCAAGTTAACACAAAGGGGTGTATGGTGAATGCTGGAGTGAAATCTGGTACTTGGAACATATTCCACATAGATATTGTGATTTTATTAGTATTATTTTGTATAATATGAATGTATTTCTTATCCTAATGTCAAACAGGTTTGATAAAAGCTCCCCCTTACTTCATTTAGCAAACAGCCCAATTCCTTGTAAATCAGCAGTACTGGTATTAGCTGTTGAAGGCTAAATGGCCATTATGGATCCTCAACACCCTGACACGTTGTGACCTGCCTCCTCTAGTGAGGTATGTGACGCTGTGTGTGGGAAACATATACACACATATACATACATAGCTGTTCACTGCTCTGTGTGTGGGCCATGTTTGCCACCACTTAGTGACAGGTCAGACTCTCATGGTGTGATCAAACAGCAGCCACAACTCTCTAGAGTTCCCCAACACTCCGCCTGGTGGAGAGTGGACAATAAAAACAAGATTGGTGGGCTTTCATCACAGGCTTTTCTAAAGTCTGGCCAATTCTTACTCCCTTGACCTAAGTCAGTAAAGGTCAACTAAAAAAGTTTAACTAAATTTTACCATACAGTAGACACATTTCCTGTTTTGCATTGCACTGATGTTAATAAACAAGTAAAATCCCAACTTGTTACAATTTGAATCTTGCTTTCATAATGTTGTGTTCATCATCATGGTTATTGTACTTACAGGCATTGATGAGCATAGCGATGTCACCAAAACAAGCAAAATATGAGCACTCAAATGGTCAGACATAACTATGATCAAGGCAGAACACAGATTTTTACTGTATTTTTTAAAAATAATTCATTCTGTCAACCTGGTTTGTTTAAAACCTGTATGAGCTCCATAGAAATCCTCTCAGATCTAAACAATGAACTTGGTGGGAACAAAATAAATAATGGGAAAATAACATCCAGGTTGTAGGAAACTCATTACCCTATAATTAACTTTCTTGCTACATCTATTCTTAATCTTTCCAGAAGCCAGGTACTTCTGATCATGTTGTGTATTTGTCACTCAAGTGCAGGGGACACATTTATTCAACTTGTGCAAACAGTGCTGATTAGGTCTATAAAACTTCAGGCTAAACAAGCTGACGACCAGTCACCCAAGAGATTTTGTGGTAGGGTGGGGGCCCCGTCTGTAGAGATATCAGCCCCAGACCCTCTCCTACTCCACTAATGGATTGTCCTTCACCTCAGGCTGTGTATTACCATAGATCTGTGGGATAGTCTCACTCCAGCAGAAGAGCCCAATGATTTAATAAAGAGTCCGCTTTCTGACTCACTTACAATACAACAACATCAAGCCAGGCAAGTTCAGACATATAGCAAATAAATAAACAAAGACTTTCTTCAGAAATGAGATATGCTACTCAGTCAGTCTGTGTGTGTGCCTGTCTACGACCATGCTGATTATACAAATGAGCTGTACCTTTTAGCATATGGAGGATAAACAACACTTATTCAGTGTGTGAGTGTTTTTTTCATTACCAGGAAAGGCACTGTTCCCATTTTACACATGATATCATGAAAAAATTAGAAATTTCTATTTATTTGCTTTTATCTCTTCAATTATTAATTGTTATTCCCAAAAAACATTGAATTTATACATATTTTCCTCGTGACATTAAATAAGAACCATCTAAAAACCAGGAAATCTTTAAATGGTTAAAATGTTTGAGTCTATGGGAACAAACTTTTAAAACAAGCAATAACATTATCTATGGATTATCTACTGTGCATCTGTTGACACAAGTGCGCATCTGTCATTGTATCCATGTTGTATAGAGAGTCATTCTTCTTTTTTGACTTTGTGTTCATCTGGCTGACTGCCCAGGGTGAGTGACAACTAACAAAACCATAGGCTACAGACAATGACATAATGCAATTTAATCCTTTCCACTTGGAATCGATTGTTACACCTTGGGGTGCAACATTTTAAGATTATGTTGCTCCATCCAGGAGTTTAATATATTATTTTTGAAGAAGCAGCAATTTTTTTTAGTCATTCTCTCATTGACTCCAACAAAGCAGTCACCACAACCTGGCTGTCAGCAGAATTTGGACTGTATTTGGACCAGCTTTATTGCATCAGTGGTGTGAAAGGTATAGATTGTCTAGGACATTAGAATCAATTACTTTCTTGTGTCTACATTTGCTCTAAGTCATTGTTCACATTTCCCAGCAGAATTAGATACGTCTAGTGAGAATTAATCCACTTATTTAATCCCCAAGTTGTTCAAAAATTCCACTCCAAGTTATAAGCACTGCATCATATTAGGTTACAGTGGCTACTCACTAAAATGTTAATTCTATCCCTATAACCAGAGCTTATACAGCATACCAGTGCAGTATCTGTGTGGGCTAGGCTGGCGGGCAACCGATGGGCCTCTGGCTCCATGTTACGAGCTCCTGGACCATGGTGCCATTACCTCCACACACACCTAATGAAGTTATAGCAGGACTGAGGCTATAGGGCAACGACTCCCTGTAGATTGCAGGGTCTGCGCCTGCTGCAGCCCACACACACAGAAACATACACACATACAGTATGTATACACACAAATATACACATACACACGCTTGTTCAGTGCATAGTTATGGAGCATGCAGCCCTAAACTGCTGCAGAATGGATTGTGAAAACCACACTCATTCCTCAAACCTTTTCTTGGAGAGGTGAGGTAGACTGATGTCTTATCTGCTCTCTACTGGGTGGTTAGGTATAGTCTCACTGTCTCTATGTCATGGTAAATGCACATTAAGTCCCCTTGACCACCCTGGAGCACTTGTTGGCTAACTCTTAAAAAACCCAGGCAACGCAATTATCTTTTATGACCTGCCAGAAAACACTGGCAGTGGGGAGGCTAAGGAGGTCCACATTCAGGCCTTATGAAGGAGGAACAAAAGTTGTCACCTAAATTCATCTGTCCTGATGGAACAGGGCCAATACATTTAAAGTAAAGTCATAAACAGTAAGTTTTCTTCCACCTTAAAACCCTTGGTTGCTTTTCAGTCAGTGCTTTCGCATTTATGTTGCTTCTTTTTCAGCATTTTTGTTTGATTAACATTTAATTTACTGATTAATGCATGTAATCTTAAAGCAATCCCACCAGTAGCAACTCTGTACACCGGGCTATATAATGTAATGAAAAAAAGGTATTCCTCTCCTGTATTCACTGCCACTTGAAATGTGCTGATTTGATTTTAAAGAAATTGACATTATTAACAAAACAAAAATAAACAAAATTAACAAAAATAAGCATATAGATGTTTGGGATGATATATAGTTATGCGTAGTATTTCTGGTAGTGGGGAAATACAGCATCTAATGGGGCATCAATGTGCAGATACTACCAGCAACAAAGCAAATGCAGTTTTTAGTCCTTTTAGTCCTCAAACATTGCATAGAGGCAAACTGGAGCCAATGCTGGGTTCTTTTAAAAACTGTTTTCATCAGGTTGAACCTTTGCAATATATTCTGATGTTGATGTTTTATTTTTAATATCAGCTTTTACAGTGCAAAAAGCCAAATGAGATATGGTGACAGCCAATACTCTGTCCAGTGCAGAGACTATTGTCTTTGCTATAAAGATGTCCTGAGGGTCAGCACTGTAAATCAATAAACTGAGGTCGGTCATTATGCAGCCTTTACCTCCCCTAACTGGTGTGCAGAGGCAGAAGCAGGAGGGAACCTACAAGAATGTCAGCTATCAAATCCTGAAGCCCTACCTCCTGCTCATCTCATTAAAGGTCAGATAGATGGACCTGCTGGCTCCAGTATGTCCATCAGAAAAAGACCATCAGGAAACTACTTAGACGACAGGAAGTTGGGTTGGCTGAACAACCCAATGAAGGGGCAAGATAAGATGGAAAAGATTTAGGAGACTTGATGGCAACATTTCCAGTCATGTTTAGTTTTTCCTTTTGTTTATCTTGGCCAAATTTTTTAAAAATTACTTTTGACCCTTTTACTCCTCCCCAGTATTCCTACATTTTCACTCTCACATGCTTATGCTAATTGTGTTTATAGTCTTAGTGTCTTTTTCTCAGTGATTTTGTTTGAACGAGCTCAGATCTTAATCCTAATTAAGATCAGTTTTGAGATATGTCAACCTTGTGCTGAGGCTGCAGAGTTTCTGTATGACACTGAATCACAGTAAGCTTTTCGCTTTACATTACAGAGTTAAATTTGCATTTATTTTTCTAAACTTGGGTGTGATTAGGACAATTCAAAGACAATGCAGAAAATGCACATGATGGCATTAATAGCAGTCATTAGTACTATGTGTGTTACTTTATAACTTTAGTAGTAAAAGGTAGGCAAACTTGTAACTGAATGTGTTTGCTATTCGTTTTAACAGCAGGTATCAGTTTCACAGATACAAACTCATTTTTCGTTTTCTCATTTTTTATTACTGACAGTTTGGTAACAATGCAAAATTGAAATTAAAACATTATACAAGAGTGTTCTGGAAATGTATACACTGATGAATTATTTTGGAGATATTCATTATGTATATAGTATATACCGTAGCATTAAGTAAGAACTTTTACAACTAAGAACAAAAGAAGAAAGTCTACATGTTCTTCTGTTCTTAGAGGTTATTGAATGTACTTTTGTTGCAGAATAATGTGTAGTAACATAAGGAAGCCTGCAAACTTCTAACTACATATTTACATTTAAGTAATTTCGGTGGCTTTTGTTATAAGAAAATACAGTTCTCAACACACATAAGGCTACTGTCTTATTGCCCAGTATTGTGCTTATCTTACCCATGATCAGTGAATGCTCCTCTGACCTTTTGTTGCTGTCCACTGGCAACAATCTTTCCAGATAATATCCCCAATATCATGGAAGCTGGGCCCTTCACTGAAGAACCCTCATTGTAGTGATGTGTGCATATGGAGGCCGTACGACCGCAGGGGAAGAACTTGTGTCTGTGTTGGTGTATTGTATAGGACAGGCCATGTCACACCAGGGCCTAACAGGCCTACTGATCGTCCCTGTAGAGAATAAGAATAAGGGGAAGCTCTGACTTCAACATGTCCCCAGGCCCTGAGTGCAACTGGGGAGCCTGCCTGCAGAAGCTGGTGTGCCTATTTACCATCTTACCAGGGGTCCCCACAGTCGTCTACACGGACTAGAAATGTCTAGTGAGTACGGGCAAACACGCTGTGAAGACAAGAATATGGAAGCTGACAGAAATAAATGCGGGTTGGGGAAGAGGCAAGAGGCAGAGGGAAAGAGAAATGTAGAGAGCGACGGGAGTCCCGAAGTGCTGAAGAGATTGTGCTGGCATGGTGGCCAGAGGCCTTTCAGCTGAGAGGGCACCACTACCTCTTCTTTCTGGTGCTCAGATGCTGGAAAGTGTGTTTGCCACACAGATACACATACACACAGTCAGACACCACTATAGCCTCATTGCATGCATTTCAGTTGCCATTGTGTTTATCTCCAGCTATGTGTGCGTATATTTGCGTGGTGTGTGCGCTTTAAATCAGAGACGAGCATTTATGTTTTTGTTGTGCACTTACTTGTGTGTGTCTGTGTGTGTGTGTATGTATTGTTTATTATGTTATCTCAACTCAGTCCTTAGATCCTGGGACCACAGCATCACTTAACTGATGAGATTTCTTACAGTGCCAGCAGACAAAATGTCTTTGAGACATGACAGACATGATAGATATATGTATGTTGCTAAAGATAAAATCAAATCATTTTTATTTATATAGGCCAATATCACAAATCACAAATTAGTCTGAAGGGGCTTTATGAGCTGAACAGTGTACAATATTATCAGGCCTGAGAAAACAAGAACCGCTCTCCACCGTGAAGTCTTTAAAGAGGACAGACTACGGAAATGCACACATGGGAGAAATGAGCAGACACACAGTGAAGAGACAGACAAGGACAACGTGAACATAGGGAGGGATAGAGAGAGACAAGGAAGAGGCTAAGATTCCTGTAGGACAAAGATCTAGAGCCAAAACATATGGAATGAGGGATGGACAACCAGGGGAGAGAGAAATCCCAGACTGGCTGAGTCTGAAGAGCCTTGAGTGACAAGGGAACGTAGAAGACAAAATAGAGACAGCGATATGCACACAGCTTGGATGCTTGCTTGCTTGAGAGTCAAAAGACAGGGTTAGAAAGATAGAAGTAGTTTTGAGAAACTTTGAGAAATCTTGTCATCGGGGCAGCACAAACAATACTATAATGTATGTCCATCCATCCATCCATCTTCTATACCGCTTAGTCCCCGTAGGGGTCACAGGTGTGCTGGAGCCTATCCCAGCTGTCATAGGGCGAGAGGCGGGGTACACCCTGGACAGGTCGCACTATAATGTATGTTATACATTTAATAGATTTCCATTTTTGAATAAGCCAACTAATGTGGCACAATAAGAGATAATATTACACATTCACTGTTCATCTCTAACATGTTGTATATGCTTGAATACCTAAATTAAAAGTGATTTATGTAAAAGTGTGTCAGATCAGCCTTCATTTGCGGCATTGTAATATGTTTCTAATTATAGGTGGAAATGGGAGTACTTAAAGCCAAAGAAATGTCAACACATCCTGGATTAGCTTGTTTCTTTTCCCATCTGGAGAATCTGTTCCAGTAGCATGGTTCATTCTTGAATTTTTAAGAATTTGGCTCAGTGTATTGACAATACTGTTTGGTTTTCTTGTGCTTTCTTGTGCTTTACTTATCCCTCTTCAGTCTCTATCTTTGTGCACTCATTCCATCTCCAAAAAAAACTCAGTAAAATCTTCAAGTAAAACAGCAAAGACAACAAGAAAAAAGAGAGAGAGACAGAGAGAGAGAGAGAGAGACAGAGATGAAGTGGGAGATGAGTGCCAAGTGAAAATGTGATGGGTGAAACAGAAGACAGTCATATAGATGGTGATAGGGGCAGAGTGCAGAGTTCAAGACCCTATGATAATTCACAAATGCATATATTTTGTCTCTTTCATTTTGCCATTTCTGGATTCTATCTTAACTCCTTTCCTCACTTGGTAGTAAAACTCAACTCATTTTCACTCTCTGTACCACAGACCCTGTTTCTTCCTCATGGTTTCCTCCCTTCTTCTCACTCTTGGTTTGGGGGATAGCAAAGCAGGGCAAAGGTTTGGGGCTGGGGTTAAGGAGACCATAGCGGCGCCGGGGCGCTGCTGATGCAGTAAAGCGATTCTGATTTGTGCCCACAGCCATCAGCGTCACTCTGTTCGACTTGTCAGACTGTAGGAGCATCAAAGCATGCTGTCCGGGACTGCTGTCACTAACAGTAATAGATATCATTTCAAAACCATCAGTCCTGCCCATTGTGTCTGGCTTAAGCCAGTGGCTGGGGCCCACTTTGGCCACGGTTGGGTGGACCTACTCCACGTGCGGCACACTGGGGGCCCCGGCGCCGGGCTTAACTGTTGGGTCACGGTCTGATATGTAGACATTCATGGATGGTTAACTCAGTAAATGTGTTGATATGGCCAGGGAGCTGGAGTGAGCGGATGGTTGAAAATATGGTCAGACGCAAGTGGCTTTACAGGTGGAGAAAAGATGTAGCAAATCCTGGAATAAATGGACTGACATCTGATGTGGTTTGGGTCTGTTAGGCTGGGTCACTGTTTCAACTAACCATCACATGGAGGTGTCATTGATGCATACACACAGTGGGTCACGCTGTCCTCCTACACCAAGCCTCTGCACAGTCTCTAATGGCCATTAACTACCCAGCCGGTGGTGCAAAGAATCTGACATCACAAATGCCACTCTGCATTAGGCCCACATTATGTCAAGGCTCCCTCCAAGATAGCTAGACTCTGTGGCACTGAGTGTGTGCGTGTTTTTGTGCGTCTGTATTTTTGAGCATGCATGGCGTGTTCATGAGCTTATGTGTACAGTATCTCTATTGTATGTGTCAATGTGTGAGTGCATGGTTTGGTATTGAGGGTGTTTGGTGGATGTGTGTGCAACTAGACAATTTTTTTGTGCATAGCCACCTTAATTTTCGTTTCCTTTAATTTGTACTTGTGTGTTCAGATGTGTCTTTGCATTTACTTGTGTTCTCAGCACTGTATGTTATCATACCTTAGTGCCCGTCCACTCTCATTTGGTGTTTCTCATTCTGTGCATTACTAAAAGTAAAATATAAACATAATTTGCGTCATCTGTGTTTGTTCAGTGCATTTACAGTGGTTACTGTAGTTTACCACAAGAACTAGGCCATCCAAACAGCACATGGCATGATCTGCTTAGAGAATTGCCTAGTGATAATATGCCACACCAGTAAATAGCAAGGTCATTCATTTTATTACTCAGCTTTATAGATAGTTTATATATTTTGAAAATGTAGGACGCTCATGTCCTCTGGAAGTTCTTTTAATTAACTGCTAAATTATTTTTTACTTTGAATGAAACATATTTCATATAGTGCATTATGTTTATTGGCAGCATATTCAAGAAATGTTACACTGTTGAGCTGCACAGAATATGATGGATCATGGGCATGAAAGACATAGCACAGGGAAAAACATCAAGAAACATCATCATGTTTTGGTTGGCATGTTAGAGTATCCTTAATCTGTTGATAAAATGTAACATGGGTGACACTTATATATTTGCTTTTGCAAATTAGTATGTAACATTTCAAAGAGGAGACAGGGTTGGAATAACACAGATATGGGTCCTAGTGAATTAACAAGCGTTCATATCAGCATCATCTGAACATGGGTCAGCAGATCCAACAAGATGCAAATTTGCGCTGATACAGTCGCTGTTACATTGCCAGAACATATGTCAGGTAGTTTTAGTAGACACACATAATCAATCCTTAAATATTACAGCAGCATGAGTATTTAGGTAACTCACACTTTGTATTTGGACTCAATCACGAATCAGTATAAAAAGTACATAAATATAGACAGGAAGACAGGTTTTTGTGTTTGATTTGGCATAATTATAGTCGCACATTCTCATTACAGGCTGAAATGCTGTTGATTCTTTTCAGTAAAACGCACTGCAAAGTTTAAAACATGGAAGTTAAATACTAAATACTGTACATACTGCATACTGATCAGGAAGCAGAAAACTTATTATGAGGACTAAATGTCTCCTACCCAGAGAGAAACGTGTCAATGAGTTCAGGTGAAGAAAATGAAATGAAAGAAAAAGACGGACAGAAATGAATGGTAGAAAGAGAGACAGCGAGAGAGAATAGAGATCAACAGTAAGTTGACAGAAAGTGCTTACGACGCGCTGCCACTTCGCCTCAGCTCCCCCCGTCCCTCCCCACCTTCCCCTCCCCTCTAACATGCTCTCGTCAGCTAATTAACCAGAATTAGAATCTTCTTTCACACCAGTGGTGTCAGGATGCCTTAGCTTGATCTGTCAAGGCCCTTCATGACTGGGTGCTAAACTCACGACAGCTGATGAGTGCGAAGCCCGCCACAGCTAATTCTAAGTGAAAAGCTGGACAGGACTGACAGTGCAAGAAAAAAGAAATGCGAGTCCTGTTTGGGGACAGATGAAGGAGGGCGGTTTTGTTTGTGTTTAGCAGGTGGGTAGAGGGTGGTGGTGTGAGCTGGTGCCCATGTTTGATGACTAGATAGAGGGGAAAGCAGCAACAGGGAGGAGGATGGAAGGGTCCCGTAGAAATGAAATATCTGCTCAGCAATGTGAGGGAAAAAAAGATGGAAAGAAAGAAAAAAACAAGTGTGAAAGAACAGGTAGGTGTGATGAAGGAGGTCAAGAAATCCTTTCTTTCAGGTCATGTCGGCTGAGAACTTGTTTATTAGTCCTCAGTGTCTGTGACCATCAGCATGCCAACATTAGTGATTTTCTTCATATTTACACATTTACATGTTTTTATTTTTTACAGTGCTGTGGCTTTCTAGAAGTTTGTAACGTGAACATGCACATGCATTTGTGTGGGTGTGTGTCACTATGTATGAATGAATAAATCTATTTATGTAACGATTTCAAAAACAAATAAAAAAATACGTACGTAATACGTATACTGTAAAAAAATGTGCATCATTTGCCAATTTCTCTGATGTGATGGTGTGTGAGTGTGTGTGCAATCTATGTCTTTGTATGCCAGCTGGCCTGCTTTGAATGTCTGTTAATGTAATCTTGGGTTAAATGGTTACTTGCCAGGCCAAATTATGTGTGTCACCAGGACAGAGAGGGCGCGATGTGGCATGATGGGAGGTCGTCACCTGTCTCTTTAGGGCAACTGAGTGTCTCAGGACGTCAGAGTCCTATCTCATTGCCCAGTCAGTCAATGAATAAATAGTCTTGTGCATTTCAACTGTTATAACTTATTATAGAATAATGTAAATATTCCTGAATTATAGGATTATGCAATTGATTACTATATCATCCAAGAGCAAATTAGGCAATTTTCCTCCTGTCTATTGTATGAAATGTTTTTGCTGAAAAGTGAGTGCAAATTATCCCAGATGAGCGTATATATTTCAGTATACAAACACCTGCCAGTTGTGTGTATGTCACATACTCTAATCCTATCTTTTTCTCACACATTATGTGAACAGCATTTGAAGACACCACGTGTAATTTGTTGATAAATGTTGTTATCAAACTAAAAGTAAAGGTTCTCAGATTTCTGAGAATTTCTTTTTTAACTGCTTTTATTTGAAAAACTGTTTTATTGCTTTACAGAAGAACAGTCTTAATAGTCTATGATAATTTATTGTTTTGTTAACAATAATACCCATTATTTTAGAAATGCAGAAGAGGCACTGACTTTCCAATTATATGTTTGCTCGAAAGCTAAACAGGCAGATACCAAGATTCAACAGCCAGCCAGCAGCCTCCACTCCAATAGTACTTTCATCCACTTGAACACTGGAAACAGCTTTTCTCCAGCTAGTGTAGATTTGTGTGGATTAGGCCTCGCCTCCACAGCTGAGGGCTTGGAGAGATTCTGTGCAGAATAGGCAAGGAAGCTGTTTGGAACTGGATGTTGTTCCTTCCCTCTAATCATTACCCTCAAACCCTTACAAAGGCCCCAAATCTCCCAGTGCCTTTGAACTTGTGTTTCAAAATGTAAGACATGTCCAATAGAGGGTCTTTTCTTATTCTTCTTGTTACTGAAAGGAGGAGAGAGACAGGGAGAAAAAAAAGGAGCTTTAGAGCCTCATTTTCCCTCCTGCTCTACCTCCTTCGTTTTCTTCCGGCCTTGAGCCACTTGTTGGAGGAAAAGGCAAATTTCTGGATAAATTCCCAGTGTTTTTCCCCCCAATCAACCTGTGCCCTCATCCCCTCTTTTTCTGACAGGAGGGGGGAGAGTAAAAGACAGATAAAAAAAGAGGGGAAACATAGTTAAAGGAGATGATAAGAAAGAGGGGACTCTGGAGACAGCTGTTGGAGAGCTTAGTTAGAGATTTCCAGCCATTAACTTCAGGCCTAGCCAGCTCACCCACTTGAAGCAGATAAGGGCTGGGGCACGCCAAAGCCCCAATATGAAAAGGGACAGGACCCAGCTTGATTTTGTGGGGAAATTGTTTACAAGTGGGACCCTCTAATCCACAATAGAGCAGAGCACAAGAAAGAAGGACAGCAAGAGAAATGCAAAGAAAGGATGGAGGAATGAAAGAAATAGTTTTTTGAAAGAGTGCAACAAATCTGCCAAAGCACCAGAGCAAAAGTGAAAGAGCATGGAGCGAGAGTGATTAAGGGTGGACCAATAAGGACCTTAGACGGGTGCTGTCGGAGGGGGGTGGTCAGCGGTTGTGACACAATAAGTGGAGGACCTATGGGGGTGGAGGGCAAGGGGTCTCTCTTTCTCTTTCAAAGGCAGGATAAACAAGGAAATGAGTCTATAATCATTTCCAGAAATTGCCTTCCTCTTTGCTTCTCCTCTCCTGGGCTGTCTATCTGCCTCCGTTCATTAGCAGGCCATGGCCTGATTAAAGAATTTCATTGTTCCAAAGACAGGCAAAGAGAGAGGATCTGTTGTCAGCCTGAGTGATACATCAGGTATGGTTTGTGTTTTTACTGTCCAGGCCCTGCTCTTTTGTTTCTGTTATATGTTACTGGTGTGTACAGCCTTATGTGTATGCTACCCAACCAATCAGGTAGTATTATTGCATTGTGCTTTAGGTATTGTTAAAACATAATTTCTATAAATAGAACCATAATACATGTACACACTGTTTTCTTAAACTAAACATCCACCCATCCATTTTCTGAAACGTTTAGTCCCCATAGGTGTTGCCGGTGTGCTGGAGCCTATTCCAGCTATCATACGTGCAAGAGACAGGGTATACCCTGGACAGGTCACCAGTCCATCGCAGGGCCACATAGAGACAAAAACAACCATTCACACTCTCACTCACATTCATTCATTCATCTTCTATACTGCTTAGTCCCCGCAGGGATCACGGGTGTGCTGGAGCCTATCCTAGCCGGGATACGGGCGAGAGGCGGGGTACACCCTGGACAGGTCGCCAGTCTATCGCAGGGCCATAGACAAACAACCATTCACACTCTCACTCACACCTACAGGCAATTTAGAGTCTCCAATTAACCTGACTGCATTTCTTTGGACTGTGGGAGGAAGCCGGAGTGCCCGGAGAGATTAAACTAAACAGTGATACCAAAATAGAGATACTGAAATAACCTCAATTTCATCTGATTGCAGAACAATTATTCAATTTAAGCGTTACCAGACAGACCACTGTGGAAACAATGAACACATCACTTGGAAGTCTGAATTGTAGTCCAGTAATGAGTCATCTTATCCTTTGCTCCCTCTCTCTGTCCAGACATACAAAGCACTTCAGACACACAAGGTGCATTTCTGGTATAAAGGAGGATTTCATTGCCAGCTGCAAATCTCACTGAGTAAAAACAAACTCTGTGATGAGTCTCCAAATTTTAAGTGAAGAATCTCTGCCTCGTTTAAATGAGCCAGATAAAAACCAAAGTGCATTTTAGAAGAAGATTTGTCTTTTCACATGCAAGCGATTAAGCTTTTCTTGAAAATTTAAAATCCTGTGTATCTTAAGTGTATCTTAAAAAAATCATTGTACTAACTTTTTTGTTTTGATTTGTTTTTATGCATGTTATGCTTGAATTACTTTGAATTACTATTCAAATAAACCATACATTTAATTACTATTACTCAATATTATTTAAGTGCATAATAGTTTGTTGTTCTGTCTGTTTCTCACTGTCAAAAATTATTTAATTTTGCAGTAAAATAATCCATGTATGCAGCTTTGAAGAGCTATGATTACCTCTTTTTGTCAGCATGGTACATTATATATTTATATATATAATATAATTAAGACTTCCCTCATTGTAGTCATTTTAGTTATTTCAATGATGACATATGTC
>OMLM01001713.1:61450-121791 GCA_900302695.1 Helostoma temminkii | reverse complement strand
TGATGTTACACTAAAATCAGGAAATTGTTTTAATGTCTTGATGCAGTGATGATACGGTGTCTAAATGCCCATGGAATGATGATGATGATGGTCTTATACTGTATATATGTTTTATTTTTATATATTAATATAAGCATATTAATACTACTAAATAATACTAAATAAACTTCTAATGTAAAAAATTTGAGCTGTTCAGCAGTTCAGATGGGTTTTAACATTTTAGCTGACATGTTAAATCAAATAAAAACATTTTTTCATATCAATATACAAATTTTTTTTCAACAAACAATAAATCAATTCTAATCTGATAAACAAGGGGAGTCAAATTTCACAACACAGCAAAGTATAGCAAAGTTGACTACAGTTAAAAGCCATCAGAAGTCAACGAAGGTTCACAGTGTAGCCTATCAGCTGTTTATCAAAGTCATAAATATTTGCATGATGCTAGCAGGCTTTTATGACTTTCATTTTCATATCAATAATATTCTGCATTCGTGATACCATTGAACAGTCACACCCTTAAATATCTCTTAGTTTATTGTCTGGGAATGTGAAGTTTTTTATTATTATTTTAAAATTACTTTATTGATGCCCATTGGGTAATTGATGTTGCACAGCTGCACATAGATAATGGTGATACTAAGTGTTTACTATGGGTGCATTGTTGAAGGACATCTCGACATGTAGCTCCAGGACAAATCGCTTACCAACTGCCCTACACTGTGACTGTGACAGTGTCACCCAGTCAACTGACTAGAACACAGTTATTTTTTTTTGTCAATCTTGTCCATGCATACCAAAGCCCTATGCTAGGGTCAGTCTAAACTAATAAATAACCTATAAATAAAACTAAACAAAAATAATTATAAAACAAATAAATTATCTGATGCAACAAACAATCATAGCAGTTTGTTTCCACATGTTTTTTTCTATCACGTTTAGTATCACTTTATTATTTTATTTTTATGTTTTGTTACTTGCTAAAGACATGCCCTGTAAAATTTAAGAGTTGGTGACAGTGGTGCATATCGTTTCCTCCATCGAGTTCCTTTCTATAGTGTAGTGTGTAGTAAACAGCTCTGGGCTCATACCTCATCTCATAAGCATTTCATTTCTGTACAAGTAATGAGAAATATGTTTTAGGAAGGAAAACAATTGCAACTGGATCACATTTTCTGTCAATGACGATATGTTCTTTCTGTCAAAATAACAACAACCACCACTTTCCTTTTAAATATATCCAATCTTGCTATGCAGCATCCAGTGTGACTCACTACAGCATTATTTTGTTTGTTTTGTTATGGTTGGGCTCATGCTCTCATGGCACTTGTCTCAGGACAAAAGAGGTTATGGGCTGTTTTAATAGAGAAAAAAATTAACATACACTTCACACACAATGTGTTTATTAAACATGTTAGGGTTGGGCAAATTGTTTGTCTTCATCTAACTAACTAAAGTACTTTTCTTTCCTAAACCCAATCGCACATTGGACTCTGGAGTTGAACCTGGGTCACTGTTGTGCCTGTCCTGCCCTCCATTGACCTCAAGCACCTTCTGGCACCTCAGTCAATAAATGTAGTGTTTCATTAATAAAAAAAATGCTACAAAATGTGTTGCTGTTGATTTTTATACTGTAGGAATATAATGTTTCTGTGTTGCAGTGCTTCCATTTCCACTGTAATCAAGATGATCCTTGTTCACATGGATCAGTTGTTTTGCATAAATTTGAGCCTTTCTTCTATAAAAGTGGAAAGTGCAAATAAAATTATTTTATAAGACAACAGAATGCGGAAAGAGCCGTCTTTCTGTGAACCTTGTCACATTTGGATTTAACTTTATGGTACCCCAATTTATTGTAGCTGACTGTGTGCTTTTTAAGTTTGTTGAACCCAGTGGGGAGTACGGGGCTGGAAAGCCAGGTCTCATTCACAATGAATAGCAGCTGTCTTCGTCCCAGATTTTTTAATCTTTAAGTGTGAACACACATTTAAAGGGGAACACATATTTACTCAGTAAATCAAAGCAACAATCAAAGCAAAATTCATCAAGAATCATCCACTCCGGCTAAAAGCATCCACTGCAGATTTTATGTTCTGTTCTTTAGTTTTCAAGTTACTTAATTCCAATACAAAGAGAACAATATGATTAGTGCTTGGTGAAAGCTCAGGGGATCACCAAAACCATCCACTGGGAATCATCGTCTGAGGGCTATAGACATCAATACCAAATTTTATAACAATGTGAACAGTAGGTGTTGAGATACTGTATCTCCAATTCACTGGACATACAGACAGGCAGACATACTCATCAACCATTTCAAGCAGCACAGCCCAAAGAGGGCTGGGTAAAATCATGCAAATCAAGAAAGAGCCACTAAAATGTGAGCATTTGTTGAAAAACATAGTCCTTTCCTTATTTCTTTCTCTCTCTCTCTTTCTCTCTCTCCCAGTTACTAGGACGCTGCATCTGTCCACACTGGCCATGTGGTGTAGAGTGTTGGTTTTAGTGGGCACTAAAAACACACTGTTAAACACAGTTTTAAAAGTTCCTAAAAGCATTTTTCCTCTCTGAGGTTGGCACTTTAATCTACTCTCAGGTTTCACACGCTGGATGGGCACACCTGGGGAGAGGAATGAAATAAGTTGGGTTAAAAAAACTCCCACGCATTGCAGAGTTCTTGTAAAAAATGAAGGAGAAGACTAATCAGATTTATTGTTTTAATCATAGAGGAAAGTATCTCTTTTTCCTTGTGCAGATGATTTAATGACCTCTGAACTAACCTGGCTAGCCCCTTGCAGCTTAGATCTTAGAGACAGATAAAATCCTTAGATGCCCTGGTTCATCACATTATTTACAGTTATTCACTGCTATGATAGTTTGTGGCATTAATAGTGCAAAAATGTGATCTACCGAAAAACTAAAAAAATTCTGTCTGTAAGCACTTTGTATTTCAAATGTCCAGAAAAAGAGGGAGCTCTAAAATAGAATACAAACATGACAAAGCTTACAAGGAGGAGGCTCTTTCATTTTTCGATCATCTTGTAAACATGATTTTTATTTACACTTTCCACTTTTACAGTCCTGTGTGTGTGCAGGCAAGCATTTGAGAAGTGGGGCTGTAAAAGAAGCTCTATCACACTCTTTAGGGGACAGGACATGGTAGTCCAGAAAAGGTCAAAGATCCACTTCAGAAGGAATTGAGGTGAACTGTTTGAAGTTAAAAGAACACCTTATTATCTAGTGTTTAAAACAGGCACTGGTGGAGTGTTAGGAAGGGTTAAAGGTTTTGAATAAAAAAAAATGGTCAGGGAAAAACAGCAGCTGTGAAAAAAAAACTATACTCAAGGAAGAATTTCTAGGGTTAGCATGGTAGTCTGCTCAAATTAAGGGTCTTCTATTATAAACCAACCCACAAAGCTGGCAACCACCTAAATCTCATCTTCACCCGGAACTGCACCTCAGACAGCATCTCAGTCACTCCTCTACATTTATCATATCATTTCATTCATATAGCTCACTGTCTCTCTCGCTGGACCTTCACATACTCCTACCCCACTTGTAACTTTCCGTCGAAACTTCAGGTCCCTCGATCCCAAACAGTTTTCTTCCATGGTCTCTGCATCACTGCCCCCACCGCAGGTCTTCTCCACCCTCGACACAGACACAGCCATGGACAACTTCTGCAATACCCTTTCAACCTGTCTGGATGGCCAAAGGGCTCAGTTCTCGGTCCTCTTCTCTTTTCAGTCTATACTACATCTCTGGGTTCTATCATCCGCTCACATGGCTTTTCCTATCATTACTACGCTGACGACACACAGCTCTTCCTGTCCTGTCCACTGGATGACTTGACTGTCTTATCATGCATCACTGCCTGTCTGTCTGACATCTCTGCCTGGATGAGAGAAAGACATCTTCAGCTCAACCTCTCCAAGACAGAACTTCTAGTCTTTCCTGCTAGACTGTCAATACACCACAACGTCAGCATCAACATTGAGTCTTCAGTGATTGTCCCCACTAAGTCTGCCAGAAACCTGGGGGTCATCATTGACGACCAACTGAGCTTTACAGACCACATCTCCTCTGTCTCTAGGGCATGCAGATTTGCCCTCTACAACATCAGAAAGATCAGACTATACCTTTCTGAATAAACAACCCAATTGATTGCGCAAGCATTGGTCATATCTTGTCTCGATTACTGCAATGCTTTGTTGACGGTATTACCGGCATGCACAATCAAACCCCTTTACATGATACAAAACGCAGCAGCACGTCTGATTTTTAATCAGATCTTTGCACTGGCTTCCTGTAGCTGCCCGCATCAGATTCAAAGCTCTGACCCTTGCATACAGAGTGGTCGACTCAACGGGACTTATCTACCTCAATTCCCTCATTCAGATCTACATTACCTCCCGCCCACTGCGGTCTGCCAATGAACAGCATCTGTTGGTCCCATCACAAAACAAAAAAAACATTGCAAAGCTCCTACATCTCATGAAATGGACACACTTCTTCTGATAGTGCTTTGCTTTACAGTTTTCTCCCTGACTTAGATTTTTGCTTGCTTTTTACCTTACTTGTAAGTCACTTTGGATCAAAGTGTCTGCTAAATGACTAAATGTAATGTAAATAACCCGTTTGTGGGTAAAAAAAAGCAGGTCCCTGATGTCCCTAGAATGTGTCCACAAATGTTCAGGCTGAAAAACCATGCTGATCCTTGTTTCTGCCTGGCTGTCTCTGGAACAACTGGTTCTGAGTGTATCTGAGTGATGTAGTATTACACCGCAGTAGATTGATAAAGACCAGTGGTGTGGCATGAGGAAAGTTTTTGAGGAAGCCAATTGACTTAAAATCTATGTCTTGTGAGGGAGTATGTCACTGCATGTTCCACAAATGTAATGTAGCCAGATGATCTATTAGATCACCTGCAGAAACAGGACTTGTGGCAACTTTCACATGCACACCAGCCAACACTTACACACTGGCCTAAATGCCCTATTATAAGACAAGATCAAATAAGACAAGTTGCTGCATAACTGGCCGCTGAAAGTACAGATTCAATAATGAGTAAAATAAGTAGTCATTCAAATATTTGCATTTTCAGTCAGTAGATGTTTATCGTACATGTATCAAACACATGGAAAACGTTTTGTTTTTGTTGTTTGTTGTGTATGCTTGACATACACATATACGTCCTTATCATTATACAAAAAAGACAAACAACCCAGACCTATACAGCTATGAACAATTTCTGTGTGGAAACAACAATAATGAAGCAACAACTTAAGCTGAATAACACATGCAGCTAAATCCTACTAAGCAAGGTACAAACAATATTAGCACATCAGATATTCTAATCACAACTATATGGACCGTTAGTATGGACAATAGATAGAAGGCTGTGTGCATTTCACTCATCCTTTAGGAAGAGGAAGACCATTCTCCTGTCCTTTATGGTGGTGAAGTGGACAATAACCATGTTGTAGAATTAATCACATTAGCCTTTAGTTCCTCTGCAATAACAGTCAATGGATATGTATTATTATTTTTTTAGCTGAACTTTATCGCTACCAGCTGAATCGCCACCCTGAATGGACATTAGGTTTCCTTGTTAAAAGTCAGAATGTCTTCTTTTGTCTTCTCCATATGCAGCTGTAGTTTATATTTTAATAAGTTATTGCTGTAGAGTCAATTTAGTTTACCAACCTCCTTAACACTTGACGATATTTCCAAAGTTACTGCTGTAACCAACTGATCACAGAATGATGCCATTCTGTGATCTAATTGGTGTGGAAGCCAAAGGGTAAGTGGCTTCCCTTGGTATCCTCCTGGCCAATCAGTTTGGACGTGGTATGGCGATAACCTCATTGGTTCATCTTTAAGATTTTTTTTTCACCATGGATGCCAATGTCTACCTAGCCTCCTCTGGGACGCAGTATTAGTGATAGGAGTGCAGTACCATGTTTGACCATACATTCACCACTGAACAGTTAAAGGGGAGCTGTTTCACGCATTCTAATATACTCAGTTCCAAAAGCGGGAAACATGACAACCAGCAACAGGAGAGAGGAATAACCAAAACTGATCTAGTGTTTTTATTTAAATGGCAATGAGAGTTTGAAAATAGATGGGAAGCTTGTCTTCCCTTGGCCTCTGGGAGAAAACACCACTGATTTAGACACATCTAGTCAACTCTAGACAGTTCTACTGTGAAACTAGCAAAAATTTCTCCTACTTCCACAAAATGGTTGTCACTCAAATATGTGCGTGAGCTCACACATGCAGGTTCTAGCTTACCCAGTAAAAAACAAGACAAAATACTTGGAATCTTTGGCTTCAAACTTTGAAGTAGACCCACTTTTAGGTATCACAGAGGCAGAATAAGTTCAGATTTGACCTCTAGTCCTGAAGTGAATCCAGCAATGCCTTACAGAAACCAACTTGGCCACCAAGTCCTCACTGGTGTAGTAAAGTGATGTCTCTGGTTGTCCACCTCTGTGAGGACTTGTCGAGAAAAAACAATTAAGTGCACTTTATAGAAAGACATCAAGTACTCGCCAGTATCGACCAAAGTACTTAGCTCATCAACCAACAGACAAACCAACTTTACCATACCTAAAGACCTAAAAGATAAAACATTAGCCTTATAAAATGAGCCCTGAATGTTTTAATTTTCAGATCGGACAAATCCTGAGACAGACTTGAATGGATTAGAGGTGTATTTTGTTAGTCATGTAAAAGTTACCTAGTGCTATACCAACAGTGATTTTTGTTTACTGTTTTGAGAATTGTAATCAAGACCAATCCAATCAAAGCCACAAGCCATACCACTGCTTTGATTTGTTTTTTGGAGGTGGGGTTGATTGTCTCAAGTTTTCAGTTCAATTTGAACATCCCTGCGTAAAGAGTGGTGACATCTGTGTGATGAATAGCATCTCATAAGTACTAAGCCTTTATGATTGGATCTGTGAATCAGAGACTCTTTACCAGTCTGCTACGGTTGTACATACTGCACCACACAGTGAGTACACATTGTACTGGTACATTTTTGTAAGATGGAAAAAAGTGGATTAGTGATTAAAAGAGACTAAAAATGATCATTTTCGAATGTTGTATGACATTGACTCCATGGGTGATAGCTGCTATTTTACAAGGCATCAGTGTCGGTTGCCTCAAAAGTCTGAACAAATAATGTATGTGTAAATGTGAAGAAATTATTTTGTGTGGCTATTAAAATTCAGCAATGGTCCACAGAGACTGAATTCACCAAAACAAGAAAAAGAAAAATTCTATTATTCAAAAAGCCAAATGCAAAGAACACTAAAATTCCAAATATGTTTTTATGTTTAGACTGATCCCCAGATAAACACCCTCATCTTTGAGGCAGTGTAGAGGGGTAGCATTAGTGTGGCTAGATACATGAGGAGGTGATTTCCCCGTCAGTGATCACTGTACATGGGATTAGATTAGGCTAGATCAGATTAGGGATTGTTTGGGAATAAACATTCAATATGACTCTGAATCTAATCCTTGCACAAGAGCTTCTGGTCCTGTAATGTATTGGTGGGTTTCTGGAAGAGAAGAAAGGCCATATTAATATATATGGCCTCACAAACATAGGTAGATACAAATCCTATATGTTTTAAATATGATATACACAAATATGATGTAGTTGTATCAAGTAGTAGTAATATTTGGTAGTTTGTGTCCCGTCTGGCACAAACTCTTGTTCTTTTCAGATGGTTGCAGACATGTTACTTTGGTGGACTGCTATTCTTTGTCTCCCTCTTCGGCAGAGATGGAGAGCACCTGGAATTAGTGTGGCTGCTCTCCGGTTGTAAAGAATCCAATTTCACTTTTTGCATCCCAGCAAAGTGGTGCGATGTCAGGGTACTCTGTTATAGGAGCATTGTTGGAGTCACTGAAACAAATCACTTACCTTCAGATAAATCCTGTTGAGCAGATTTGAGACAGAGGTTTGATTTGTCTAACAAATATAGATTCCCTAACTGGGAATACTTAAACTCCCATCTTAGCCTAAGGTCCTACATTTCAACCAGTTCTTTAACTTCTAAACTAAGAAAAAACAGAAAATCATACTCTAATTGCAGCAACACATGGGAAAAAAAACAGCGTAGTATAAGCAATGGTTAAGTAAAATCGTATTAATCAACATAGTAGAAGATTTTACTACTTTTTTCAGAATCTCCTGGAGAAGATTTAATTTATATTTACCGTATGAAAGACATTTGCTGAACATCAATGCTGGATAATTTTTAATCACTCTGAATCTTACACAACTCTGTGTGTTATTTAATAAATTAGTCTTCTGTGATGTTTTGACTAATAGGAAACATATTTTAAAAATTTACTCACTTTACAATTTTTTTTATTAGAGAACGAGAAAGACAAGTTCAAACTTGGTCTCAGGACAAAGATCAATTTTTATTTCAGAAAACCTTGTAAAAGTATGGCAGCAACAGTCCTTGCTCTGCAATGTCCTTAACCCTGAATTCATTTCCAGTGATTTGTCATTGTTTGCACAAGAAGACAAACAAAAAGTAAAAAGGCTGGCAGTTCAATTTGAAAACGTGATGTCATTTATGGTCTTTCATGGTAACATTTTATACGCTGGCCAGGGTCCAGCTCTGACTCAATCAAAAATCAAAGGTTGCTATGACTCTTCTCAGTAGCTTCTGTAACTTACACACTTTGAAATGAAATTTGTAACTTGCTGAATTAAAATGGACTGACTGCCTCACATTGTGAGGCCGCTGTCACACAAATGCACACGAAACACACACACACACACAAATCAATTCCTGTCTCCGCTATCAATCCATATCTCGATCGTTGAACCTCCTGATGTGAATAAACTGTGCTATAGAGCTAACAGCAACCCAATACTTTAAATATTTCACTGATGTCAAAGTGTCAGAATGAAGTGCTGCCTGCTGGCACTTGGCAAATATCTTCTCTCTTTTCTGGCCAAGTGTAGCTCAAGTTTCATTTGCCTATCGATATACAAACCTGCGAGGGTGAAAAGTTTTGTGATCTGTCATATTTGATGCTATTTTTAACTGTTCAATGATCATGCATTTTCCACAATACAAAATTTGCATCGATTACCTGGGAACACAACTGAAATCATTTGTCCTCTGCAAATCACCTTTAGTTTAACTTTTTATAAAGCCTATTAGCGACAGCAATGCAACAATGTGCTCAATCAGTGGGAAATGGACCGCTAGGGTTCTTGCTCAACATGTAACGGTGAAGAGGTCTGACTCGGGTAACCAGCAAGTGTAATTACGAATATGCCAGGTCACTGTGAAAGCTCTTCCCAGCCACTTTCTCCCCTGTCCAAAGTCTTTGGCACGAGTGGTGGAGAGGGTCACTGTTTAATAATGAACAGGTCGAGCCAGCTGTAACAGATATATGCACCTGCTTTATACATCAGTCAATTACCTAATTAGAACTCTCCCTCAGGGGAAAGCTAATACCTCGTCCTGGAGTGGGAGGACAACCCCTTCCATGTGAACAGAGGCGCTCGCAAGACAAACAGATACCTGTATATGTGTGTGTGTGTGTGCATTTGCGTGTAAGCATGAGGAACAAAAGGAAGGGGGGTTTGGTATTTCTTTGCACAGATCAGGTACCCAAGGACACTCATGGGAAATTTTGCTTTATAGGAGTGTGATCCAATGACAGTCCTTCTTCTGCCCACCTCCTTACACACCCTGCCCTCTGCCCCTCACCATTCATCCTGCCATGAGAAAGTGGTCTATGAAAACCCATGTCATAGGTCTCTCCTTCTTCCACTCTCCCACTTCTTTTGAGTGTTTGGTCAATAGTCCACAGTTTTTGTGACAACCATCACATCTGTGGAATCTTTTCACAGAGTTCAATGGAATATTCAGAGTAACTGGAAGAGATGCAGCTGAGTATTAATAATATATGTATATATTTTATTTTATGAGCATTTTCCATTTACATCCATGTAAATCCATGTGGGCGTTCAGACATGATGAGCAAAAGATGACAGGTAACTTAAGCTGCTTTCACATATGCACTTGGCCTTCTCTGGACTTAGGTGAGCTGCATGTGTGAACACAAACATCTGAGTCAACCCACAAGGACGTTGCACAGACGTCTTCCTGCCAGCCCACTAGTGCAAAGTCTGCCCTCGTCCATGTGAACCTGGGTGTGAACACAGTCAGTAATCCTCTGGGTATTCCTAGCAAAAGAGTGGGCGTTCTCTATTAGTTGATCTGCTCAGCACAACACCATTAAACATATGAAATATATATCATGTTTTCTGCTGTTGTATCATGCTTCTCTCCTTCATGAAACTGAGGTTATAAACATTATGCAACCTTTCTAATCATGTGATTTGCTCTGCTTTATTGCTGTAAACAAAACACAGCTGATGTCTGTGGTGAATTTGGTGTGGTCACGTAGTGACTCCTGCACTCTCTGCACGGAAACCCTCCCTCACGAAATCAAAAAAACAATTTCCCTTATTGTGAGAACCTCATTTCAAACAGAGTATGACAAGGTGGGAGCTACATGTCTGCAAGCGCAAATCCAAGTAAAGTCCAGACCTGATCGCCCGGCAATAGAGTGCATATGTGAAAGCAGCTTTAGTTACTTTCATCATTTACCAGGCAAAGCTACATCTAATTAGGATTACTAGCTGTCATTTCATTGTACTGAATGTCAAATTGAAATCCTTACACTTCTCACTACTTCAGTTTATTTAAATCTATCTTTTCACCAATAAGCACATGAGATTATATGTGTTTGATTAATAGTAAAGTCAGACAGTCTGCTTGGGTTTTGCTTTGGCCAACAGGCAATCGGGGACACTTCAGCTGTGATTAAGCCGCACACTTACACCTCTAAGGAGGTGGAAAGAAAAGAAAGAAACAACAAGTGATAAAGCTCTAATTGCACATGCATAGGACAAGAGTTAAACGTTCAGTAGTAGTGTGTAGTCTATGCATCCTCATCTAGGTTTCCTTCATGGCTTCTACTCCAGCTATTCCTCTCCATCAGGCAAATGCAAAACTTCACCTCCTTCCTCAACCTATAACCTATATGAGGCTTTGCCACCACCATCACCCTGACTGCTCACGCAATGTTTTTACTGCACAACAAAATAAATTTCTGCTTATTAATAACAGCTACAGTGTAAATATCTGTACTGCAAGAGAGATGGATGGAATTGAAAGAAGAAAAAGAGGACTGAAATTGTGATGGTGGTGGAAGGGGGGTCGGGGTCATGGAACATGCTCCTAAAAATCAATTTTCACACAGGAGGACTATTAGGTTATTGAGAAGTGGGATGACTGATTGGGAGCCCGAACGTGGGTGTGTGTGTGTGTGTGTGTGTGTGTGTGTGTGTGTGTGTGTGTTCGTGTACTTTCTACATAGTGAGGACCAAAACAAGCCTATTCCTAACAGAGTGAGGACATTTTGGCCGGTCCTCACAGCCTCCAAGGGCTGGTTGAAGGTTATGACTATGTTTTAAGGTTAACGTCAGATTTAGGTTTTGGTTAGGTTTAAGGTAAGGAGCTGGAGAATGCATTATCATAAAGACAGAAGTACATGTATGTGTGCATGTGTACCTATCGTAAATTACTTACCAACTTATAATCAGGACACTTTACAAACTGACATTCATAAAATAATTTATTTCTATCCTGCTTCATTGTACTGCTGTTCTTACCTTTTTTCTTTAAAAAAGAGAGAGACTGTGGCCACTTCTGCTTAGTAACAGAGAAAAAAGAGAGGAATGTGGTCTGCCTCAGCGAGAAATCTCAAAGTGCTTGCCGACTCCTAGCTGCTAATACAACTAATGCAGTAATGTTAGGGCCAAGGCGATTAATGAGAGCGCTCTGCCCCTGACATCTCAGACACCCTAATGTTGCTGCAGCGTCTCCCTAGCCGTGCTTTAATCCATCACTGGTCCCTGTAACCCAATTATGGCCTGACGCTTTACTTTTAGCTCCTCTGCTGGGTCCTTCACACACATCTACACGAGGGCACATGCACACACACACTTATACAAGAGTGTTTGAGCATCATCGGACAAGCACATTTTATGGGAAAAAAAGGCTTGATGGGATATTAGTACATAGGTCACTTTAAGTTGAGAGCT
This sequence comes from Helostoma temminkii, assembly GCA_900302695.1. Taxonomy (NCBI): domain Eukaryota; kingdom Metazoa; phylum Chordata; class Actinopteri; order Anabantiformes; family Helostomatidae; genus Helostoma; species Helostoma temminkii. Next base: position 109,631 of record OMLM01001713.1, on the reverse strand, counting down.
GAAGACTTTTTCAGCTATACTTACACAGACCATGTCAAACAGCTATTTAAGATTGTCATATCAGAAGAATTGTCATTTTGTACTACAGGCTACTGAAAGTGGTCCATTTGAATCACCCACAGAGCCACTGTATTATCTTTACAAACCTATACCCCAGAAAATCTGATAACACTACCACTTACAACCTCAGCTATTTTTCACAGACATATTTCTTTCATGCCGTGTTCGTACTAAAGGCCTAAAGATCTTGGTTCACTGTGATGAATTGTTATCACAGTGGTTAACTAACTTCTTGTATTTCTAACATCATCCTCATATAAGCCCTCACTTGTTATGAGTGTAACTGTAGCATGATGCTACAGTAGCAAGCTCCATACCCAGAGATGCATCAGCGCTCTAGCTAAGGGGCCTTTGTAGTGCATTTTTCATGAGGTCCCCGTGCAACATTTATGATTCACCCTAAAGGCTTTAAAACAATACTTGACTGGTTATCCCACCTAGATAACTCTAACATCTGGAATATGAGGACATCTTTATCTAGGAGCCCTATGTGCAGTTCTGGACCTCCCAAAACCCTTCCCTCACTCCCTCCTTCTCTCTGTCTATCAGTTATGTCACATACAGAGTAACAGCCCTGTCAATCAAGAGATCTATGTGCTTGCTTCCTCTAAATCAGGTGGATTGACTCCTTAAGAGTTACTGGAGAAGACTACTTCCATTAGCCACTCCCAACGGCAAATTAACTTAAATGTACCCGCTCAATAAAGTTCAACACAATCATTTGCATGTCAATGTCCTTTTTCTCTCAAGGCCTTCCCAAACATACAGCTGACTCATACAAATCCTGAGATTGCTGTGGTACCACTGCACTAATACCAATTAGAGCTAATTGCTGAGAGAAGTTGGTTAGTTGGGAGAGAAAGTTTGCACTCTAAAAAAACTAAGAATCAGCATGCAAAAGCCAAACATTTTTTGCTTTAAACATACATATTCAAGAAGCCTGGGAGGATTTGGGCATTCTTATTCTCCCTATTCTATTTCAATGTATGCTTTTTTAATGTAATGTATTTTCCAAAAATAGCACAACATCTTTCTGTTACCTACTTTCTGTTGACTGATAACAGACTGCAGGAAACAAGTTACATAAATGGTGTGGTGCATTAATAAAATAAAAATGAATGATTTATATTTTTGTATGCAATAACAAATGTATTGGAAGAGTATAAGTTTGTCTGTTATAAGAATTTGCCTAATTTCTTCAGATTGCACCAAATGAATATCATATTAGTCATTGTCCTAGCACCAATATGTACTTCACTCCACATTTCTCATAGTTATTTGAAAAATGCTTTTACAAGTAAATAATTCTGGATAACATATCATATACCAGGGGTGGCACGTTGGTGCAGTGGTTAGCACTGTCGCCTCACAGCAAGAGGGTCCTGGGTTCGATTCCTGGGGTTGGCCAGGGTCTTTCTGTGTGGAGTTTACATGTTCCTTCCGTGTTTGCATGTTCTCCAGGCACTTCCTCCCACAGTCCAAAGACATGCAGTCAGGTTAACTGGGGACTCTAAATTGCCCGTAGGTGAGAGTGTGAATGGTTGTTTGTCTATATGTGGCCCTGCAATGGACTGGCAACCTGTCCAGGGTGTACCCCACCTCTCACCCGTAAGCTGGCTGGGATAGGCTCCAGCACACCCCTGACCCCTGTGGGGACTAAGTAGTTCATAAGATGAATGAACATATCTTATACTGGGAGCAACTTGTGGTTTAGTGTCCTGCCTAAGAACACTTTGACATGTCTACAACAGGACATGGTATCAAACAATTAATGGACAACCCGCTATCTCCTGAACCACAGTCACCCTCATCAACACCTTGATGCCCTATGCCTCCATCTCAAAATCACTTAATATCTACAGTATGTGCCAACACGTGCTACCATTCATCTTTCATCCTAATCATGAAAGTTTAGTCCTTAGAGGTGGAGTAATGTCACTACTGGGCTATCTTACATCATTAATGTATGTGTATATACAGTATACAGTATATATACTGTATGAATATTGGCAGGTATGAGGGGGTTTGCATTATTGTTCTCAAAAATATCCAGGAGATGGAGGTCACCGTGGTTTAAAATAATATTAAAAATGTGGATAGAAGGTTAGAGTAAGATGACCAGGTCCTGGTGATGAGAACAGGAAGCCTTACCTGTCTGGATGAACAATCAACAAGTCTGGAAATTATATTATATTTATGTATCATGGTATTTCACAAATGGATTAATGCTGGTCCTCCACAGTGCTGGGAATCGACTTATAAGGGATTTGGGTGATCACACTGGCTCCTTTTCTTTTTCTCCGTTTATCTGTTGGTATACAGGATCTGTTCTCTCCTCTCCTCTTCTCCAACCCCTGGGCGTCTTCAGCATCAGATGTCAGCCTGCCAGATACAAAGTAAGTCAGACAAACACGTAGGCTGGACCTCTGAGGAGAACCTTGCCGCATGCTCAAGTGCTATAAGTGCCCAGGAGTCGTCTTACAAGAAACACTTATTGCATTTTGTATTGAGCATGATGTTATGAAAAATTAATACTGAGATGGTGCGCCTTCTTCTCCTTAGCCTCTCTGTGCCTGTTTCTATGCACGTAAATACACACACAGTCTTACAATCTATATTTATGTTTCAACATGGTGGGGTTTTTTGATGTAAGAATGTGCATATACCAGATGTGATTTCCCCAAATAATTATATAATCACATGCAGGGTGTTGTGGTGAAATGTACATATGTACATGTCTGATTCCCAGCTGCACTATTGACAATTGTTACTGCACAGGCTTCCTTGCATTGGCCCCTAGGTTATTGCATATATTGACTCCATTCTTGGCAATACAATTGTGAAAAAATAAACTTAAAGTAAATTGATATGTACATAACAAGAGCAACTGCAAACAACTGATACACTGCCCCAAATCGAAGTGCTTTACAGTAGTTTATATAAAACATATTGTGACACGTTATGCATTATAAATTTGCCAGAATATCATGTTGCTTACCAATTATGCAAAAAAAAAAGTCTTTTAAAGAGCTCATTTCAGGTTTTAGGGGAAAAATGTCTTTTTAAAGCTCCTGCTCATTTACTCTCTGTTCCTATCCCATCTTTATTTCATTTCATTTTAGAAATTAATGCAGTCAACCTGTAGTCTTTATATTGTGATGGATTATTTTAAGTAGATCACAGGGAATCTTATAAAGAGGATTGAAAACAATGTTCTATGCAATTCTTCAGCAATACAGTACAAGTTTCCAAATCTCTGCTCTGGTATTGTAACAGGATTAGGGTCTTTTTTTAAAAGAAATCCTTTTTCTACATTTTATTGAACATTTGCTACCTAAATTTGTTAATCCCTTCAACATACTATGATTTACCATTGTTCATGTATTGAGCAGACCACCATTTATTCTCCGGGATTTTGTGGAAACAATCACCAAAATCCATTTATCCACAATTGGTAAAAATATCATGCCAGTTTTAATGAAAAATTACATCGAGACTAGGCTTTTCATAAAAAGTATTTTTGGCCAGAGTAATTCACAGTAGATGAATTCTGCAGTGAGTGGAAAAAGTTCAGTGTTAGATCATTAACAGCTGAGCTGGAACTGGAAATGACGGTGGTCTGACCCCAAGGAACAGTGGTGTGTCACCCTTGACGTGGGACACCAGCACTCAAAAGTCAACTGAGTTGACAGTGTCAAGAAGAAAAAAGGCCACAGTGATGTTGGAGACCAGATCTAGATGCCCAGGGACTAATCAAATAGAAACCTCTAAAGCTCTCTTCTCTTCTCCTCTCTTCTCTTCTCTTCTCTTCTCTTCTCCCTTTTCCCTTGTTTTACAATCTTTCTATATATAGGCATTAAGTCCCTCTGGATGTTGATATATGGACTGTGAACTCCTGACCTAATGAAATGCAACAAGAGGGACTGTTGCTGCACAGCATGCAGTGTGTCAAAGGTCACAATGGTGAGTTAACAACCTGCCATGCTATAGTAGTACTGAATATAGTGTCATACAGTTCTGCACATAGGCCTACAACAAGGCATGTCGGACCAAACACTCACATCTACACAACTACATGCACATAACAGAAAAGTGGGTCACGTACACATACACATGTAGCCATCAATTCCCAGACAGAAAGCCTACTGTCCCTCAATACTGGAGGCTAAGATGAAATACTGATAGGGATCAACCAATGCTGCATCTGGAAGCAGTCTGGAAATATTCAAAATCTGTCCTTTCATATACTATTAATATTGTGTAAACCTCTGCAAAGCATATGTAGTGAGCTAAATTGTAACATCTTTATGTTGCCATGCTCACAATAATGGTACTAAACTGCTACTGCTTAGCAGGTATTCTGTTGACCATCTTCACATCTTCACTATCTTGTTAGGATTATAGTATTTCCTTACTGGTACAAAGTACAGAAGACAGGAGAGGATAGTTGACTCAGTGGTGGTACTTAATGGTGGTATGAGAGGATCAGTATGATACATTGTCACTGAGAACAATTTGGCAGCTCAACCAATAGTTGTCCAGACAAAAACTAAAATCCATAAATGTCATCCTGTAATAATGCTAGAAGAAAGGTCTTCTGATCACTAACATCAGTAGGATTCAAGAGCATTCCTAGAGCTGCTAGAATTGACAATAAATCATGCTAAATGATTTACAATAGCTCAACTGAATAAAATTATGTGTAGGCTAAAACCTTTTCAAATCTGTCTTAAAATGTTTAGGTGTCCATATGAGCACTGAAAAATTTACTTGCTATAATCAGTCTTCTTGTTCATACTGGGCAATGAAATATTATTTTTCGGTTCCTTTAATGGAAGTGATGGTGTAAGAAAAAACATTACAGATGTTTTAGATCACAATTTTCTCATTGTGTTTGTCGGAAGGATGATACTAAGAAAAACAAATAATTTAGTACTTAAAAAGATGAAACTTTTAAAGATATCTACTTAACCCCCTGTGCATGCTGAAGCTCTTATTAATTTCAGAATGCTCTAATTATAGCAAAAGATGTTTTGTGAGTCTATGAGTGGACAGTGCATAATCGTTTGGTTATTAGTGTGTGTGTCCATAGCCCTACCCCCATATTTCTGTTGCCATGTGTCTTTATTTTATTCTGTTCGTTTCATGCTATTAAAGCTGCAAGAACCCCAATTACTGTGTTCCATGTGTCAACATTTTTTAATAGTAATTTTGCACAAAATGTTAATTTGAAAGTGCCTTTGGATATAATGGATAGATGGATGAACACCTGACTATTGTTTTGGAGCAGTGATTTTTGCTGTTTGTATTGCTTTTTAGAAAACGGCAGGGAGACGAGGACATGAAGCTGCAGTGATAAAGCTGAGTGTGGATCAGTTGGATTATTTTTCATCACTGTGACCTTAAGGTAGAATATAATGAAATTACAACATGTCAAAGAGACATAGTTAAATGCTTAACTAAGCCACTGTCTATCCTCTATGGTGTGGCGCTCCACATATCATTTGTTTTCTGTTTTGAGAAACTGACCAACAGCTTGAGGCACTGTTAATATCGCCTTGCCTGTGCACACTGCTACACACTTTATAACAATAATCTTAATGACCCTCTCCTCTGTTCATTTTTCCAATTTCTTCGCATTCTGACCCCTCCCCTCTTTCCATCCATTCACGGAGTACCCTATTTCCAAGTTACTTCCACTACATTGGAGATGCATCCCCACTACATCCCAATCCCAAATCACAGACACTCATACACACCCTGAGGGCAAACCCGATAGGTCCACTGCATGTGAGTCATAGTGTCTCCCATCTTGAATCCCCACCTCAGCGTGTTTCTTCATCCTGCCTCTAGGGCTAGAACATGGACACCGCTCTCTTTTGCTTTTTTATCCAGTCCGTATGTGTTGGACAGGGCAAAGGGAAACCCGCAAATAATAAACATGTTCACTGTCACCGAGAAGACGATGGGCAGTTTGCCTACTGCTGGCATAATCACTTGGTTTTATTCTGAGCCAAAGTGATGATGAGACATTGTGTCTATGTATTGGGGTTGGCATCAAGGTAGGCCAAGGGTTATGAAGAGTTTCAATGTTTCACGTCGTCAGGGACTACATTAAAGTTTAGCCCTAAACAGCTGCAAGGCAAAAAGGCCACTGAAAGAACAATGCAGGACACGCACTATGCTTGACTTGATTTTATGTCTCAATCTGGGAAAAGTGAGAAGTCATTTTCATATTTGTATAATGTATGAGTATGTCAAGCTGTTTTTATATTTCCAAAGCGTATTTTGCCCTTCAAATGATATACACACAGGGAGAATATATTATGTTTTCTTATGCTATTGATTCCACATCTCTGCCCACTCAAGCCTCTCAAGGCCAACATTAAAACATCTTGCTTCCTATCTCCATCTTTAATTGATGGTGGATATTGCTCTTATCCTCACACACTCAATTCTCTGCTCTTCACTCCTTAATATTAAGTGTGTGTGAATGTGTGTGGACTGTAAAGGCTGCTTTTGAACCCTTTACTGATTTCAGTCTTGGTCTGACATGAATAAGGCAGTTATTGCTGCCTTAAGAGCTTATGGATTAAAAGGAGGATGTGCGCTATGAGTGCAAGACAAGACATTAGGAGCTCTTTATTAGCTAATCACACCGACAATGGGCTTATTGCACTTCTATAAAACAATATAATGACTAAGGCAGAATCAGTGTTTGCTTGCTCCATATGCATTAATTAAAAGGGTAGACATCTGTATTGCAGCAATTAACACAGTGATGCTGATAAATTGATATAATACAAATTTTAAGAGATGATAGGCTCACTGTTGAGATATGACAGCAAAAGGATTTGGTAGAATTGGGACAATACAAAGGTAAACCTGAGATAGCTGACGCCAATCAAATTATTAAAGAAAATTAAAGAAAAATATTAACTCATATGTCTTTCTTTTTGTCTTTCTTTTTGTTGGCGGTGTAACTTTAGCAAGTCTATGAGTAGGTCAGTTTACCAGTTTGGTTCTGACAGGAATAGCTCGGTAACTGGTAGGAAAGTAGATGGATTGCCATGAAACTGTGTACAGGTATTTATGGTTTCTTTGCTAGATTCATCATAAAATCAAAACATTTATTTGCCCATTACATTTTTTCTAGGGTTGGGCTTTTCTGGTGTGAGGCTAATGTGATCTGTACTGTCAGTGATCCAGTACATTAATGATGAACTATTGATGTAATATGGCACAATTCACACCTCAATCATGATACAATGTGATTCAGCATGATCCGTTTCAACACAGTGCAATTCAGTGTGATACAATGGGATTGGATGATGTGAAAGGAATGATGCTATGTACTTTATTGGCTTTGATTATTTGCCGGTCAGATAAAATTAAGACCTTTAACAAACTGGCCTTTTTTCACAACATTTTCTGTCTGTGTAGAGTTTATAGTACAGTACATTTTTACTGTAGATTCATGTGCAGTATGAAAACGAAAGATATGCGAACTCCCTAGAGTGGCAGAAAGTAATTTCTGTATTATGAACAATAAAAAACTAACAATGAACTGAACAGAATCAGTGGGAGGGATGAAGGGACACTGACAGAAGCTTACTCAGTCACTCTTCAGGTGAGTTATGGTTTAGCTGTACTGTCTGTACTGTAGCAGGACACACAAACCTGTAGTGTTTCCAAACTTTTGATTGGTAGTCCACAGGTGAGCACACACTCTCTGTTTGTTTGTGCTCATCCACATCGCACATTATGAAAAGTGAGTCTAAATACCAAATTCTTGCCTCACTCATATTTATAAATACATGCATAAGTATCTAATAACTAAATATAATGCACTGCATCATTGCATTTATGTAATATACAATAAATCTTGATTTCTTTCCAAAACTGCATGAATTCAATGCAGGCCTGCTGATGCGGTTAATGCGGTTAATCTTCCTATCCTTTTTACAAACTAGTAGCATTTCTATCAGCTTCATCTGTGTTATTGGTAAATTCAAATAGGCATTTAAAAATGTGAGAAAGTTTTCTTGGTCACCTGTCAATCTCTCAAAATGTTCTCTAGCCATCAACTGTCAGCTGTTGACAGCGTGTGGAAGGGAGGAGATGAGAGACAAGTAGACAGATGTGTGGCCATTATATCACTTGGGTTTCTATCATCTTTCACCCCCCCTGCCTAGCAATGATTAGAGAGCTAGGAGGAAGTTTAGCACACATCTGTGATGTGTGAAAGGCTGACAGGGCCTGCCTGTCCACACAGGCCCAGATACAGGCCAGCAGAAGTTTCTTGACATCTTTATTTAAACACTTGTAGAGAATTTGCTAGAGTTGCAATTATTTTTAATTGTGCTATAGAATATAAAATATTTATTATTATAGAACAATAACCATTTTAGCACTCTCTCCTCTTAATAAACTAAAAATAACATATGTTCATACATAGATTTTGACAATCAGCTTTAGAAAATGACAGCATGCTCCAAGGACTTTAACCACACACCTCTGAATGAATGTGTCACAATTTTGGCAACAGGATGAAATCAGGTCACCTAAGTTGTTAATAAACAGTTATCATCAAGAGTGTATGTGTGTGTATGTCAATGCATGATGCATTTTTACTGTGTGTGAGTGTTTCTCGGGGGCATGGCTGCAGTAATGATTTACTAAATGTCAAATGAACAGTAGTGGGGAGAAAACACCATGCATGCACGTTGGCTGGAAGCTCTTTAGCATTTCACGCCCTGATTGCGAGACATCTTCTTTGGTCAGCACACAGTACTAAGGCAGTGGCATATCCTGTGAATTAGTGCCCAAGGATTATATGCACACACTCTGGTCACTTTAAGCACCATACCTAATTCTTTATATGGACACAAAGCTACAAACACACACACACACTCAGTGTGACATGATAAGGTCAAGATTAACCCGAGTGGATGGGAAGAACATTCTCTGCCTCATGGTACTCCAGAAAATCCTCCCATTTCTCACTTTCTCCATTTTTCATTTTCATTTTTCAGTTGCCACCAACTGCTGAGTTCTGTCACTGACAGCTTTTGAGTAGAAAAGAGCACAAACCATCTGTGCAATAATAGCTTTTATGAGTTTGTTCCCTCTCGTAGAAAGCACAGTATGGTCTCAGGGGTAGGTATTGCAGTCAGTGACAGTCTGATGTGGGCTGAGAGGTTGCCATGTTGGCTGTCTACCTCCTCTCAGACTCATCTCCAGGGTCCACTGAGACTGTGAGGAGAGGACTATCACTGGTGTTCTTGTTGCCTAATCACTTTGTTTTTGTTTTTTTGTCTCTTCTTCCTCTTAACATCTCTGGATGCCATTCGCATTCGCACTCTGTCCCCAAATCATCATTTATTTATTTATCCCTTTTCCAGTGTTATTTTCCCTTCAGCACTCAGATTTTTCCTGTTTTATGAGGAAAAGGACCCAGATGGCACCAAAGGCGAGGTCTTAGACACGCAAAATGGATATGCACACACACAAACAGCACACTTAAGATCACACAGTTCAGAGGGAGACTGGGACACTGTCTCCACCATTGGAAGCTGAGTTTTCCCCTATTTTCCATCTACTTTCCCCTTATTCCTTTATTTAACTGTTAGGAATATGAAAAGCAGCTGTTTTCTGAAATAACATTGAGGTGTACCCAAACCTGCAATTATTGGGCTAGGGTTGCTAATTGTAATTAACCAATTAACATCAGCATTGCAATGTTTCCAGCAGTTTCAGTTTCTTATGTTATGTTCACACTACCACTGACGCATCACTAGTCCCTGCCAAAGCTGTAGTTCTGGGTTGACCACATTTATTTATATGTTACACTATGATTGCACAGTTGTTTCCACCACTGTCAGTCATACCAACAATGTTGGCAGTTTGTTTTTACAAGTTGTTTTTTTTTCTGTCTACATAAGTTTCATTACATAACTTGTACATGTGTAGTTAATAGTTAAGAATCCAAGACTGAGCAGGTGTTCCTATGTTTATTTTAAAATGCATTCATGTCTGGTAGGAAGGTTTGGGTTTCTGCTGGAATTGAGATGAACATGCTTGGCTCCCACCTGACTGATGCTGAACAGCATCACAGCATATTTGCATAAAGCTTCCCAGCTTCCTCATATCTACTGTTTTTCCCCTGCATTGCTGGGGTCCTTTTGTCTCTGCCTTGCGCAGCGTGGGAGCGTGAGTGACAGCTGTTGGTTAAGCCAGTGATTTGTCAGTTGTACTGTGAATGTAGCATTAGCTTCAGCATGCTTATAATAGTTGTTCATAGTAAGCAGGTGCAGATGTAATGAGAGTATTTGTAGAACTTGAGAAAAAAAGTCCAGTTTTACATTAGCAGGTCTAGTCATGCTTTTATGTGGGTTAAACCTGCACTACAGACCTGTTATGTTATGTTATGTTATTTGACAGAATGTCACACAGATGCAGAACTAGGCATAGAGGCTGAGTGGTGCTTCATTCTGGCTATTTAGAATATTGAAGTGACAGTGGCTCTCACCACTGTCTCTACTCTGGACATGGACACACATACACAAAGACATATGGATCATCTGGGCCTCGTCCTAGATGCATCCCTACAGCTTGTTTCATGAGTGGTAGATGGAGATGGAATTTGCTGTGCTTGGTCAGTGGTGGCAAGTTGCATTGTAGGCAAATAAGTGTCACAGCTCATTAAATTAATATGAGGTATCATATTAAAATGAAGGGGCACATTCTACTATATAGGTTACATCTTATAAGGCCAAGTTGACTTTAAAATAAAACTGTAGTCAAATAAAATACAATGGTTTAGATTCTGATGTAAATATTAATTTAGTAGTACTCACAGTAGAAGATGAGAGTGTGTCCTTTACAGCAAATTCTGCTAATGTCTTTACAGTAAGTCAACATTCAGGCTCCCCAGAGAGCACATAGGTGGCATCAGCAGGTTGACAGCTATCATGTAAACCACCATCCTCTCCCCACTAGTTTTTCCTTTTTCCACCACACATTCACAGTGTGGCTTTTAACACCCAAGGCCTCATCAAGCCTACTGACCAAGTTGTGCCAAAATACAGAGCCTGCCAGCCTTGCTCAGAGTGTGGGAAATACCTCAGTCTTCTCATGTCCACTTTAATTTACATATATGTTATGTATGGTTGGTTGGTGTTATGTCTAGTTGCAGCATATGTGAATAAGTCTTTGATATTTGACTATTGTTAACAATATTTTGACTATTGTTGGTGCTATTGGCTATTGCCTATCATAGCAGAGCATACAGATGAAGAGTGGACTGATTTTAGGTCTCATGCTACAGAAAGCTTAAGTTGCTTATACTTCTTCCCTATAGTATATGTTAAATCATGAAACATGTATGAAAGATTCAATTTAAGTGTATTAGATATGATAGATATGATTTAGATTTATTGAAAATTTATTTTGACTTGTTTTAACAATGCACCTGCACCACAATACAGCAATTGTTAATGTGATTACAGTGTTCTGAGTCTGTTTTGTGAGAAAACCTTGCAGCAGAAAATGATGGATATGGAAGCATAAAGAGCCACAAAGTCAGAAAATAAGTAGGTAAGCCATATATGGAGAGATGGAATCGGCATTCTCACAATTTTTCAGCCAATTAATCTGGATATGTTCTTTCTAAATATATTCTTTCTAAATTTGACTGCAATCTTTATGTCATGAAATAGCCACATTATACATTATATTGTATGAATGAAAGAGTGAGACCCACTGTATCTGACAGGAAGCAGATGCTGTCATGTTAGACATTGTACTGAGCATGTTCAAATTTCCTGAAAGATGCACATTTCAGTTACCATCAGTCTGAATGTGTGACCTCACGTTCAGGACAACACAATCAATAAAGCAAGCCAACTTTCATTTACATGGCAGATAGAGTTTAGTTTAGAGTTTAGTGAATGGAAATTGTAAACATGTAAATGTAGTATATTTTGACAAAATAGGTTTTTTATTTTTTAATTTAGTTTTTGCTGCTGTAAAAATAGTTACGTGGGAAAATAAAAACCTCCACCATTTTTGAGGTTAAATATGAAGCTACAACTATCTATTTATCTATTCATTCATCCAGTCATCCATCTATTGTAAATAGGTTTTACCCAGTTTCAGCCAGTGCATTACTCTTTTTAACACTTGTTCATTTCTTCTCTTTTGTCACCCCTTTGCTTATCTTGATTTCTGAGCACAGAAGCAGACAGGTGTTCCTGATTGGTGTTACTTTCCACTGAGAGTGGTAAGGCAACACCTTCCACCCAACTTTTATCCATTTATCCTAAACAACTGTGGTATAGTAACATAGCCACTGTCCACTCTATGTGTGTGTGTGTACCAGGCTGTCTGTGTAAGTGTGTTCTGTTCTTGCATTTGCGGGGCTGGGGGTTAGATTTCATCCTGATAGCAGGGGCAGCCGTGGAGGAGGGCCAAGCATATGTTCTGAGGGCCAGGAACAAAAGCACTGACACGTTAGCCTTTTCACGGAGATGACCTTTCCGCCGCTCCCTATCCCAGCCTTTCTGCCTGCCGCTGTCCTTTTGTCTGCCAGCTTGCCCCAGGCCCAGATCAAGCGGAGCGCTAGAATTTCTCCTCGTTTCCCCAAATCTCCCTTGACTAAATGTCAGGATTACATATTTCTCTGCTCACACTGAGGGCTTTAATTAGAACTACTGTTTGTGTGCAAATCCTTTGTGCATGAAAGGATGAATAAATATGCACAGTTCCATGTTGTTTTACCGTATGAAAGTGTGGTTCATGTACACTTTTGTGTTACTTGTGCCCCGTGCATATTTCTCTATTCAGTACCCTCTAACATCTCTCACCCTAGGCCAGATTGACTGACAAGATATGAGAGGGAAAGAAGAAGGGTGAAAGGTGAGAAAAAGATGGAGAATCACACTTAGCAGTGTTAGCAGATTTGCTAATGTGCAAAAATGTGAATGCACAGACATGCATGACAAACAGGTTCACCCTTAAACCTAAGGCCATCAGTAGGATGTTTATACAGATCCCATCATTAGTCCTATTTTGAGGATTTCCAAATGTTAGTAAAAACTTTAATTCACGGTGTTATGCAGATGATCAGGAGAACACATCACAATCACATGGGACAATGAAAATAATTAGCTATAGGATACGCTTTATAAACTGTGCAATCAGCTGCCATCTATCTAGCTTGTTTACCAAAAAAAAAAAAAAATGCTGTTCTAAAGGGCCATTATGAGCCTGCATAAAAACAGATGTAGATGAGAAGGTCTTGGGGTTCATTAGCTGCAAGATAATGTTAACACGTTACTATAAAAATCAGCTACTGATGAATCTAATGTACTGATGCAGCAGTGGATGTAATCCTGAGTCTGGAAATATTCCTGCACCATGGAGATATGCATCTCAAAGTATGTTACATATTGTTGCTATGGTTTTATTTCTTGTATACATACATTGACAGCTAGCGAGTATGTATTACTTTTCTGTGAACAAGAGGCCATTGTTTGTTCCCTATCTTTCAGAACTCTTCACTTTAATAACGATAGAAAATTCCAATTGTTCTCAGCTCAAGAGGCTATTTCGTGTCTAAGGACTGATGTTAATTAAGGAACAATGATTCAATAATTCACGCTCTTCTGCCCTGCTCACTGACACTGTTCTCTGCAGCCCCGCCTAACCGTCTCAGCTTCACAGCGTAATAACAAATCAACAACAACAAAAAAAAAATCACACTACACTAGCAATACATAACACCACTGAGACAAAGAATTTCCTTTGTTTCAGGGTTCCTATAAATATCTAGAGGTTATGCTAATAGATATGGGACATACAGAAGCAGAATGAATAGTTTGTGTATGTGAGAAAGAGAGAGAGACTGTGTAAAGCCACGTCACATCACACTGACAAGACAGGCTCTTGCTCTCCCCCATGCACTTGGAGAGGCTGGCAGTTACCCAGTCCTCCATGAGCGCGTTGCTGTGGACTGGTTCTGAACTGGTTCTCTCACTCGGGGCTAGCCTGGGACCAAACCCTGCGTCGCCTCTAATTAGGGTAGGTACCCAGGCGCAGGCATAACGAGCTGATGAATAATTAGAATTGGAGGAAATTGTGCAGCCAGGGTGGCAAATCTGGAGGGACAAGTGCTGAAAACAAGGCAAGCGGCATTAAGTCCACAGTCAGTCAAATCTGTGAACTTGGCCAGCGGCGTTAACACTAGGCCTGTGTGAAGAGGAATAAAGCTCCAGCACTGGTGGCCAGCCAAGGCCATAGTCAGACCCCCAGGGTCGATTAAGAGAAACAAATAAGATGTGGGTGATAAATGAATCCATAAATTGCCAGTGATGAATATTAATTCCCTGGTACTCCGGCATTGTAAAAATGCTAAACCATGTGCAAAAGCATGCAGAATGTTGATACTGTGGTAGCATGTCAGCACTTTCAATGCACCATTTAAGAATCCCAATAAATGATTGACAGACATGCTTGGCTGTAAGTAGTGCTCTTTCTTCCAGCACTCTTGCTGAGGAGAAATAAGCCTAGCCACTCTGTTTAACAGAAGCCAAATGTTGACTGTACTGTTTGTATTGTTGTGCATAATGCCTAACATAAAAATATGTTTTATACTAGTAGAATGATTATTGTAGCTCTAGCATCACACTACAGGTTTCAAGGTGTGAATTTCCAAAAGTAGAATGCTGAATCATCAGTGAAGTGGTGGTAAAATGAGGTGACAGTAATGATGATGGGGTTTTACCAGGCTAGCATTTGACTGGCACAGTCTGGGTCAGCCTTTTCCTCCCACAAACACTGCCCTCATTATCATGCACAGGGTCGAGGCTGGCGTGAGAGGGGGTGAATAGTTCTCCTGAGGGTCTTGATTGGGGGAGTAGCAGGGGAGTGACAAGGACATCCATCGGGGAATATCCAAGGACTGTGGCCCCTGACAGCCAACATGGCTTCCCAGCGTTAATTAGTGCTGGCCTTCCCCAGTCACCAAGGTTGTTCACATCCCTGGGCCATTTAACACGCTGCCTGCTGTCTGCTTGCTCTTTTCTCTGCCAGCTGTGCCACTTTGTCTTGCAGAGTGGAATCACGCCCAGTGATGCAAGGCATTAGAAGTGTGACTTTCATGTTTTCACCTAATGTTTGGTGGCCTGTTTGTCATGTGGTGTCAGAAAGTGAAATGGTGACATGTTTGCATTTATAAAAGCGATGTGCCTTTTATTTCAAGCCTTAAAATGACTTCAGACCTCATTTGCTGTTATAGTAATGACCAAGGTTTTCTTTCATTGGGTTTTTGCCCTTGACAACACCTCTTTTATCCTGGCTGTATAAAGGCTATAAAGCTGTTGGCAAGGCAGGTATTTATAATAACATATACTACAAGAAAAACATTCTGTAATAATTCAGCAATGAATCTGTGTCCAAAAACTGGATTATAATAACAAAATATTAAATATTTGAGCATTGAGACTGTTCTAGGATGTTTTTAAAAAAAAGTTGCAGTACCTAGGTAATAGGTCACTGTGTGCAAGGTCAAGCAAGGGACAGTATTCGGAAAACCTGGTGTATCTACAGTAAATCTTTCTTCTTCAAGTTAATCACCACTGTTTCCCCATTCTCTGTGCATCTTTTTCTCAGTAAAATCATTTTTCCTCAATTTCCCAAAGCATCCACATAAGGTCAGCATGTTTTTTTGTATATTATAGTCTCATTATACGATTGCTGATATCTGAAAACATGTGGTTAAAATAATAAGCAGTCTTTGTGCAATGTGAAGCAGAAAACAGGACCAAATCATGCAACGATAAACACGACTCTCCCCTCTTTCCCAATCTTCCAACTCATTTGAACTTAATGCTGCATTCATCATTTTGATAAGCATCAGCATGCAGCCAATATGGTAGTTGAGGAAGGCAGATAGGAGAGCGAGGCCAAAGCTTGTTAGGGCCACCTATTATAACATTTAGGAGTGTTCTTAATAGAAATATGCCTCATAGCCGATGGGTTTTAAAAGTAGTTTTTGGGTTCCGTGCGGCATGTCATATCATTAACTGCGAAAGGAGGAGTGGAGAGTGTCTCACATCCCTGCTTTCCATCCCTTTTCCACATACATTAGTGTCCTCATGTCACTTTTCATGTGTAGTGGAAGGGAAAACGCGTTGGTTCCCTAGCCGAATGTGGGCTGAGGGGAAAAAGCTAAGCCTTGGGCAATCAGAGCAGAGAAGAGTTGTGGCATTAATGGTGATGAGTAGTGATCACGGACTTTGGTCATTAGACTAATAAGACTGTATTTAAATTAGCCAGGGACGTTTTTTTTCTTTCTCCTTTTCCTCTTCTCCTCCTCCAGCCCCCTCCTGTTTCATGGTCATGCTTTGGAAAACACATCCACATATTTAGATCAGACTTTCTCCCCCTTCATTTCCTTAACGAAAGAACTAATTAAATGAGGCGTTCCATTCTAATTAATAATTATTTTTCTTCTGTCAAGCGGAAGAATTTCTCTCTATGTGTAACAACTTAACTTTTAGTGGTCAAATTGCGATTTATGTATTTTGTTTATATTGCTTTATATTGTAGGAGAGTATACTGCAAATGTCTGTTGACATATTTTAAAATCGGTAAAAAAATACATAGGGATGAATAAGATTATGCTAATTAAAAAGCTTATCTTCATTACCAAATAAAATGCTGTCGATGGTAATAATTTAATAGTTGTAGCCTCATGTCTTATGTCTTCCTTATCCTCAACAAAGTCTTGTTACAATAGCATTACACCATGTCTACTTCTCTTCCTGTCAATCAATAGGCCTTACTGAGATTAGAGAATGCATATTTGTAAAAGTTTCAGTGTTTATCTGCCCTTACTTCCTGTAGATGTGTAGTTGGGACCACATGCATTTAGGACAGCTATATCACAGTTTATATTAACCAATTAATTTTGTTGTGCATAAAAGCAGTAATTTAATATTGACTAATTGAATTAACTATATTCAACAACAATTACACATAAAGTTCAATAGTCCTATTTCAGATGCAATTACATTCATACAAAAAACAACTATATTTTAGAAATGATCTTTATCTTATATGTAAGCCCATCAGATTCTATTATGGCTTATAATGCCACACATGAATTGTGTTACTGCAGGTAAAAGCATTATAAAGGTCCTTGTGGTCGGTCTGTGTTTAAGCTGTGCTCAGCCTGTGTGTACAGTGATCATGGTCGACAGTACCATTGGCTACAGTGTTATCAGCAGGGTGCCTCCAGTGATAGTGTGCAGTATAGGAGACATATTCTCACCCAATTTCACCCAAACCCCTCTCTTTTAGCTTTCAACCTTACATACAGATAAATTGCCTTTTGGGCAAAGCTGCACCCTCGACTCACTTGCTTTGCTACCTCCAGCCTGATGCTCCAGGTGCTGGTGTGATTTTGCAGGCTGACAGTGACCCTGGCAGGAATAGGAGCTCTGTGCTCCTCTCCTCTCTGAAAATGTCCGGGGGAGTGGTGGTTTAGGGGAGGGTGGTTGCTCGGGGTCAGGTTATATTGTGTCTCCCTCTGCCCCATTCAGCTCTGTAGTGACCTTGCAGGGCTTCTCTGCCCACTGGGGAGAGCAAGAGAAGGGGAAGTGGAGGGTCACGATCCCTGCGGTGCACGTGTTGGACGCAGATGCTAACACAGCCTGACGAGGGTCTATTGGAAACATATTCTCCAGCCCTTTACAACTTTAGCCTGCTCGTGCGGTGTTTTTCTCTGACCTGATGGAGCTAAGCATAGCTAACCTTTTCCCTGACACTGAATTGTTCCACCCAGCACCATAGGATCACTGTTTACACACCCCTGGCTAAGCCTTCAGGGAGGAACGTGTGCTGTCTGCACCACATAAACTCATGGACACTCACACACACACACACGCACACACACATACACAGGTCTCACCAAAGTGCAGTGTTTCGATTTGAGTACTCTTTTTATAAGTGCTTTATTTCTACAACTTCTTATGCAAGTTCACCCAGGAGACAACTGTGGAGAGATGAATACATCAACAATGTCTTATTGTGCTGAACCAAAGGAGAATCCCCATATATTACAACTCTAACACATGCTTGGGGTTTCATGTGCTGGAATTGTTTCCTGGGAGCTCATATTAGGACCAGATACAGTGTCTAACCAAAAGTCATTGTTTACGCTGTACCTCCCCAAAAGCAGACTTTTAAATTTCTTTTGTGCTTTTGTTTATTTATCAGGAAGCTCATAATGTTCACCACCAAGGCAAGAGGGTTCTCCATCAAAGGAGAGCAGGGGAGCAGATGGATGGAAGTAGAATGTGTCTGATGCTCCAGCGACTCACCACAGTCTTGTAATCTTCCATCTGGAATGTGTAAATCAAGACTGTATATGCACAACTCTGCAGCTCTGACAGATTTATACAGCTCCAGCTTGCGTTTCTACGGTTTCTGAGGCACAGAAAATGTAAACTTTTTGATGTAGTTTATCACAATTTCTGTGATATTTCAAAGGCTGAAGATCATAACCACTTTGGGTGAGAAACTGGTTTTCTTCATGGTTTCAGGTTAATCTTTATGAGTCTGCGTCACTTTTGTAGACATGGACATACACCAGAGTAACATCCTATTGTAAGAGAGATGAACTTGAGGCTTTTAGTCAGTGTCATATTTTGTCTAGTGTTCTTTATATATTATTTAAAATCAAGATGATTATTTAAGATATGAATTTAATTATTTGTTTCTATTAGAAATATTTAAGTTTCTGGTTTCTAGTTTTTAAGTTGCCATTTTCTTTTTCTTTTCAAGGTTTAAGGCCACAACAGCGCATGCGTTGTGTTTTGTGTCAGGGCTGGGGCAATTGAACGGCAGCGGTAGGGGAGCTGACATCTAACATGAAGGTTAAGTGACATGTGGGGCACAGTAAGGTCAGCTTCAGCGTGTCACCCTTCCAGACCTCTCAGGAACAGAGCAGCAGGAAAAGGCCCAGTCAACTACTTGCAGATGTGTCTGGACGCATGTTTCACTGACAAACAAGAGGCAGGCGCCACTCTCTGATGGTACTACTGGTCACTTCTAATCTGCATCTTACAGGCAGAGAGATCTGCAACACTCCAGTCAGAGCTAGTGTGTGTAGTCTTAGACACCCAACCCAACTGACTTTGACCTATGACAGGTTATTTCAATCTCCTGATAGCTCACATATTTAGTTGAACGGAGAAGCTCCAGCATAATGACATTATATGTTTTGCAATATTTTACTTACAACGGAAATTTCTTCTCCAATTTTCTTTCAGTCTTGCCATATTTCACATTATGTTGTTTTATTATCGGTTCATCTTTTTAATGTAGAAACTCCATTTGCACAAAAGTTAGGAGTTTTTCTTAAATGCATTAAAAAACTAAATTCTACAAATATTTTGTTATTTCATTTTAATATTTATATTTATCTGACAAAAGTTAGATAAATAAAAAATAAAAAAAGATCATGTGTTTCTCGCTGACAATCTTCACTGTATTTTGTAAATACAAACAAATTTTGATGCCTGCAGCACACTCAATAAAGTTTGAAAGAGGCATATTTACCCTTTAATTATAGGAAGAGAAAAAGGATATATATTTTAGCAACCAAGCATACTACTTGCCGTTGCAGTTTTTACTATTTTGCTATACCCAATACTTCAGCTGCTTAATAGTCTGTGGTTGTTAAGAGACAGATATGGAGTGCATGCAAGTCAGGTACACAGAGTCTGTGTCTGTAAAGCCACATTATTTGTGTAGCACATGCAGAATGAGGCCTGGTATCATTCTGCTGAACTATATATTGACTTCCTGGGAATTGACATTGCCTTAATGGCTGCTCACGTCTTTCTAAAATCTCAATATATGCCTCTGTGTCAATGGTACCTTTACACATGTATGGAGATTACCCATGTTGTGGGCACTTATGCACCACTGTATCATCACAGATGCTGAATGTTGCTGATAAGAGTCTCAGTGGTTTGTTTTGTGTTTGGCACAGAGAACTTGACATCTGTTTTCCTGAAAACAAGCTGAAATGTGGACTCATCACATCACAGAACACATGTCCACTGTCTTTTGGTTCCATCTGATATAAGCTCAGGCCTATAGAGCATGGCTGCATTTCTGCATAGAGTTGATGTATAGCTTCCTCCTTGCAATATAAATCATGTTGCATTTCTGTGGCGGACAAAGTTAAGTGACACAGCATACGTTTCGAATTATAGAACTTTAACTAGCCTAAAGGTGAATGGAATATCAAGGGTTGAAGCTACAGTACAGTGTTATTAGTCCATTGTTGAGGGAGGAGGGATCAAAACTCACTGCTGGTAGGGGCCTGTTAACAGTGATTTGGCTAAAACCTTCCATGACTCTTACTACACTTTCATCTTATAGGAGTGCCTAAGCACCCTATAGAGTTAGACCAGTATGGTGCCAGAGTTCAGAAGAGCATCAAAATTTGAACTGCAATGGAGGTAGTAGTATAAGATTGAAGTTTTACTGGCAATGAGACAAAATGTCGAGAGGCACTGGGTGGTGCATTAATTGCATTAACTTGTGCACAAGTGACATTAACAAACCAGCAGAACCCAACTAGGCCTGGCAGGCTAAATAAGGAAAAAACACTAAAGGGATCAACTACAATTAGTGATCCCTTAATTGATGGGGGATAACAAACTGCTCATGGGAAACACAATGAGGGCATCTGGTGGACAGGTAAGACACAGTGTTCTGCAAGAAACAGAGAAAGAAAAAGTAGAAGCACACGGTGAACCACAAAGACAAAAAAGCAAGAGATGCAGGAACAGGGCAAGCTTTGTCCACTTCCGTGATGCATGGAGGTATTAGGTCCTCTGCATAGCTTATTACAATCTGTCATCCTAAACAGACAACTCATGACTTTCAAAAGCTTCATCATCACACTACTTCTCCTCTGTGAGGTGTCAGAGGAGAGGACAGAAAAGGAGACAGGCTCTTTCATTCCTGACAAAATGGTGCAAGTGTTTGTGAAAGGAGGAGGAGGCAGGCAGTTGTGCTGCAGTTGATGTCTGGGGAATGTATATATGCTCACACACAAGCACGAGTATACACACACACACACACACACACACACACACAGAGCAGCACACAAATAAAGCAACACCGGCGTAGAATGGTGAAAACATTAGATCCAGCATTGATGAGTCCACAGCGTAAACACAGACTCCTGCATCTCTCCCCAACCCTTCTTGAGGCACTTTTAACAATGAAGACTAGAGTGTGTAAGCAGCAACCTTGGTCTAAAATGAATAGTACTATGTGTGTGTGTGTGTGTGTGTGGTTTTGTGGTATGTGTGAAAAGAACCAAAGGTGAATCTTAAGATTGCCTCACTGAAAAGGAAAAGAAAAAAGAATGCCTGTCAATATTTTCTGCCCTCTGTCATCGTCTCAATTTTTTCCACAGTTCAAAGTCTTGTTTTTGCCTGACTGTGTGCACCTATTGATTGACAACTGGCTCCAGAGCCACTCAGGCCTCTTAAAATACCAGGCCGTGGCTTCAGGTTTCAGGCCCTGGCCTCGGGCCCCGCTATTGTCTGCGTCTGGAAGGCTGGCTCCATTAGAGCCAGCCTAGTCAGTCCCATTCAGCCTGCCTGCTTTGTGTACCTCCATCTCAGCTGCCTGCCTGCTACCCACAGGGCCCCAGCTAGGTGGGGCTGACAGGGTGTTAACACTGAAAAGGACATAGCAGTTAGGAAGTGAGGCAGGTAGACAGGACACAGGCCCAGGCGCCTATCATGGCAGCCATTCTCAAGAGTCTTCCCTTTTTGACACTGCTCACTCATCTTTTGTCCCCTATGGTGTTGGCATTCTGTTCTGCTTGTTACAGCTTCTCCAGTTCTCCAGATGGGCTGTATGCTGAGAGTGTGATGCCCAGAGCTCACATTACATATATTTCTCACATGATAAATGATTATTTGGTAGAAACAACAGAAAGTCTGATATTGTTATATAGTTTAATACATCATGTTTTTTTTAAACAAATGACCAACTCATGTATCAACAACAGTAAAGTTGCACACATGCCTTTTCTTTCTTTTGACTTGAACATGTCATCTCAGTTGTTTACCCTACCTGACATTTTAATCACTGAATTGTTGCAGTGCCACATCCTCTTAACCAACAGTCTCATCTGAGGAAAGCATGTAATGAAATTTGCCCTAAATCACGGACATCAGGCCGGAGGTCCAAAAGGTTAAGAGGAGTACAGGGTCAGATCCCATATAAAGCTCCCTGGGCAGAATTAAAAGGGAAAGGCTTCCTTTGTCCAAGTTGCCCTGCAGGTCAAGGAGGTCAGGAGGTCAGTGTCAGGGGGAAGGCCCAGGTCCACTGTCCTCAAATGTTACAGCTCCCCCACCGAAGAAAAATCGAAGATGCCTACCCAAAAATTAGTGCTGTCTTTTATGATTAAGGTTCATCTTGGGGCACGCTGATACGATTCGGCGTGCCTTAATTGGGACAAGAGGAAGTCCATCTCTGCAAATACACACACGTTTGAGGTCAGAGGACAGCACAGCACCTGCGACATTATTGTCAGTGACAGCATGTGCTTGAGTATGGATGTAGATGACATAGGGATAAGAGGTTTTGAGGAGCAAATTGCATTCATGTCAGACCTTCTGCTTATTGATAAAGATGACAGATGCTCGCATAGGCATGGTGGACCAGATTCAGACGTTAACACAGTTAACTGCTATTTGCTCACAGTGCTATTATTCTAAATGGCATTATGGTGGGATGTGTGGCTGCAAGACATGCTGGTGTGCTGCTGGTGGTGTGTGTTTGCATGTGTGTACAAGTTTTAATGTCTGAACTAGAAGCTGCTGGTTTCAATATTGAATGGGTGTACAGGCCAAATGGAAACAGTGGCAGCTGATTGAGACAAATGGTGTTGAGGCCTGATGTCTCTACTTAGAGAAGCAAAAGAGACCCAGAGATGGACACACTCTTTGTAATGATATCATGCTGGATAAATGTCACATTAGTGCTTTTGTTGCTTGCAAGGACTGAACCACACTAATACAGCATCACAGGAAAACTTAAATTTATTTGAATGTGTAAAATATACACATGAAAGTTCACTAATATAAATCATGACACAAACAACAGAACAGCCAGATAAAATACTTTGTGTCTGGTCTCGTGTCTTCAGGGTAGATCAAGAGATGTCTGTCATGTTTACGTAGATTGACCCTCATTCTTCTTGTCCATCCCAAGGGCCCCTCCTTCTCTGTCTCTCTGTGCTTCACTCTCTCTTATCTAGACTGTCTGAGCTTGTTGACCCTACCTGAGTTGGTTAGTTGTCCTCTCCAGGCGTCACTAAGGAAATTTCAGGGATGACCATAAATCAGCTGACAGGCTCCGCTATCAGTGAGTGACACATTCAACATCTAAGCAAAGTTGAATGGTGAGCTATAAACATTTATGAGTACACCTTTTGTGTGCAACTCTCTGCTCTAGTATCTCTTCTGAACTCTATCAGCGCCTCCTTATCAAGCACACAGTGACAAAGATAGAATGAATGGAGACAAAATGGGGTATTCTGTTCACTGCTTGAAACTAAATAATATGTTGGCTAATATCTGTCTTTACAGTGAGTATTGATTTTGTCTGCCTAGGTGATTGAATTGTTCACTTGCTCTGGGTTAAAAGGCACTGATAAGAGAATAGAAAGGTGTGAAAACACCGCTTTAAAAGCAGACATATGCATTTGTTCTGAGTAAAGGATATAAAATCATCCACCAAATCTGTTGTACAACACTCCCACTTTGTAAACACTTTAATCAGATAAGGCTGAGGAAAAAATGCTGAGTAGTGTGGAGTTACCTACCATCAGGGCTATTTACCAAGAGATCTGAAAAGTACTTCTCACATGACTAGCAATATTATACATAGTGTGTATAAATAAAAAGAACAACAAAATATAAAATTATTTTGACAAAGTATATTTTCTTTTCCAACAGGCAGGTCAATCATTCATGAGTGTTTCATTTTTTCAAATTTTAGCTTGCTTCCTATTTAAGAGCAGATTGCATGCTGTAGTATATTTGGGATAATAAATACATTTTCTTGGTTTGTTTGGTTTTTTTTCTAACATTGTCCTGAGATTGAGATTCTGAAATTAAAACAGAAAACATGTGGTACCGAAAATCAAATTATATTAACAATTATAGAGCCAAATATAAGAATTCATATCAAAACGTTAAAATACAACAGTAACAAACATCATTGATGACTCAAGGAGAAGTCCTAGATGGTGACTCAAATGATGTTTCATTTATAATATTTGACAGAATGCAAGTGGACATTTTGGACAGGCCATCAGAAAGCTACAGACCTGCTGACAAACTTATTAGCACATTCTCACCTTGGGGCTAAGGGACTGTATGAGGTCACATACAGATAAGACCTTTGTTGTTTTGAAACCACACTTAGCTAACCACTAATTTGAGAATGTACACACTTATCCCTGTATATAATTAAACACACTGGTACAGTTGAGCATAAAAAAAAGATTTTCCTAGGGTCTTAAAGTCTAAAAAAAAAGATCGTGCACTACTTTACAGTACAGTAGAGCATTAAAAAGTTTATATATCAAAGGTCCTGTTGCTGGTGGTGGGGCAGGTGTGATCCGGTGGGTTTAATTAGAGCGTCAACACCAGCGTGCTGTACTGGCCAGCTGATAAGGAGAGCAGACAGATGACAGGAGGTGTGCGAGTCCAGTTGGAGACAGGCTTATCTTGGAGCGGAGAAAGACTGCAGCCGCCCTGGCTTCCTCACGCAATGCAGGGAGGGGTAGTGGAGGAAGATGGGGGAGAGGTTGTGATTACCTGTGACTCATCAGTCTCTTCTTCCTGTGCTTTGCATATTGTTGTGGCAAACTGGCACACGTCATGTCAGGGTCACATGTTTACTCGGATACCTATGAGAGCTCAGTGCCACCTTGTGTTGTGGGTATGTCTCTTTATTTGCTGATTGATGATTAGCTTGACTTCACTGAGGTTTACAGTAACTTTGAATTTTAAGTACACCCTGCTCTCCATCAAAGATTAGTTTTACCTCTTAACAAGGTTGTTTTTTTATTATATGATGGTGTTAAATCAATAACTTGGATGACACTACATTACATTTGAAATGTGTGTACAGTCTATTCTCTATCCTTTGGGAATTTGGGGTTGAGAACAAGTGAAAATAAAATGGTGAAACAGCTATTCAATCTGGTTTGTATCCATTATGGAAGAAAGACATGAGATGAGGTGTGTATAAATGGATGACCAACTATTTCTGTTTGTGTATGCGAACATTTATGGGGATATTAAGTCAGTGAGTGAGATATCCATAAAACAGAAAAAAAACCTTATAGCGCCACTGCTATGGCTAAGAGTATGTGTGGGTGTGTGAGTGAGTGTGTCTGTGTGTGTGAGACGCTCTGGCTCCTAGCTGTCTGCGCCTTGCTCCCCGCCGCTCACTGCACACCACATTATTTTTAACCCACTGCCTCCGAGAGGAAGCAGGAGACGCTTGGGCCTCTGAAGTCTAGCACAATGAGGAATATGCTCACACACATACACAGTCACCAAGTCGCACACATGTGCTGAAACACCTACACGCACACACAAGTTTTAGTCATCCGCCAACAGACACTGCTAGCCGCATGGTACCTGCACACACACACGTACACACAGACAAGCAACTTACTTTACACATTTTCCCTAAGCACCACACA
Organism: Helostoma temminkii; assembly: GCA_900302695.1. Classification (NCBI taxonomy): domain Eukaryota; kingdom Metazoa; phylum Chordata; class Actinopteri; order Anabantiformes; family Helostomatidae; genus Helostoma; species Helostoma temminkii. The sequence continues at coordinate 83,746 of OMLM01001713.1, read as the reverse complement.
TCCATCGTCCTCTCTTCGCAGACACACATAACAATAGACACACAGACAGCCTGTCTTACCTTACCCCACCATGCCACTGCGTGACCCAGATCCAACAGGTCACTCTGGGTCAGTGGGCTGTAAATGAACTGATACTAATTACAGTAAACAGCACTACATCAGAGTGGGTGTGCCTGCATGTGTGTTTGCTTGCATGCATGTAAGTGGTGAAACTGGACGGGCTTAATTCACGGAAAAGGGAGGTCCACATGTCAGCCCTGAGCAGCAATCAGGAGTCCTTAATTGTTCACATTGATCGTCTTGGGTGGAGGGTGTTTAGGTTTAAGGCTGAGGCCTCTCATCTATTTTCTCACTTCCTCTTCTGAACACTTAATCATCAGCATGGTGATTGGTGTTTGGATTTGGGCATCATGGGCTAAGGTACCAGTAGATTTAATGAATGAAATGGATGTAGTCTCAACATTGCATTCTGTTTGCATGCATGTGTAATTTTTTGGCTATGTCACCTAAATTATTTTGATGAAAGCTATGAACCACCTGTTGATTTGGTGTGTGATTGCATTCTCTTTTTTACCCTGCATCTCACATGTCTACACACGATCTAATTGACTCCACTCTCTGCAGCTCACCCAATCAAACGCTCCCATGATGCCTCGCTAGGAAAGCGACTGACTGACTGAGTGGTGTCTTGTAAGTATTTAATCTCATGTAGTGAAGACACACACACACACACTCATCCACACACACATCAACTCAGTCAAGGCAGAAAATCAGATTGACTCAACCTCTAAAGGCAGTGTCATTGAAATCAGATTACAGATGAGGGAGCCCACAATTTCCAGAGCTCCGCATCCACCACAAATGCTTTGGCCTTGAAAACGTATACCTCTTCCTTTCTCTCTTTCTTCCTCTCTCTCTCTCTGACATACACATGTTCACCCAAGTACTCACACATACACATTCACTTGAAGGGAAAAGTGATCAACAGGGAAAGTGATGGCTGGAGGAAAATTGAAGGTAATTAAGTCCAGCCCTCCTTGTCTGAATCAATGAGATGAGGGGTCGCAGGCCCATCTCACATTGCACTTTCCTGTTAGACCCTTTCTAGCCCCTCTCTGTTTCTCTATCTTTACCTTTTGATTTCTCTACAAACATAGTTATACATATACATACTTGATTGTATATAAGTTCCTTATTAATCCCTCACTCTTGATTTATTATAGCAGCCCTCAGTTCTCTCCATGAGGGCTGATGTTGACATCCTGCTTCACAGCCTGTCCAGCCGCCACAGTGTGTAGCCAAACGCCCTGAAAGTGTCTGCCACATTGTTCTCCCACTTGAAAGTCAGCAAAGCTTTGTCAGCGTCCTCTCGTATAGCCCTTTATCGTATTCACACGCTGTGCTGTATTTTTAGCCCATCCAAGTTCGTTCCCTTTGTTCCGGCAATTCTTGAGCAATCTCTCAGGCCCCCCTCCTCCTTCATTGTATTTTTAGACAAAGGTGAAAAATGGCAGACCTGACTGGGAATTATGAAAGACCTTCCCCTTGATGAGAGCTGCGTCTGTCTGAGGAGCAGGAGGGAAGGGGGTCCTTAAGGCTAGACAAGCTGTGTCACAGGACACTAAACCTGGCTGGGATGCTTCTTGGATTTGATAATGACTTGCATCAAATTTTGTAGGCACTGGTGAATTTCACATTTTATATTACAATAAGGCATGCAGAGATTAACAGAACTGATCTAATTAATTACATGCTAGTCAGTGAAGTCATCTTAATTAATTGCCTGCATGATTTTTTGCTGTGAAAGTATTTTGAAATATTTCAATTAAAATAAATTTTGGAACATGAGAGAATCAATGGATTATTTTCAAAGAGTTAAGCTTTTAGCTTTTTGTTTGGACCTCCAAGTCAGGGTTGTAGACCAGAGATCACCAAGTGTTTGTCTGTGACAGGCTGCATGAATCCCACCCCTCCCCTCACTGCTTCTCACACCTCTCTGGTGCTGAAATATGCTCAGCACTGGGTATGTTTAATTTATTTTCTTATTCATGACTCAGCAGATCAAAGGGCACAAGGGAAACTATTAATCAGCATTTTTTATGTGTTCTTTCTGCTATTAATTAAATGAAATTAGTTTGTTATTTGGACAGCCTATGTTACAATTATACTTAATTTGCTAGTTTTTTGAGCTAGATGTGAACACTGAGGTTCCTCACAAATTATGCCTCACGTGCATGATTAATTGTAGGCTACTGTACATGGCACATACCTAGAGTCAAAAAATTTTGGCACATGGGTGTGAGCTGCATGCACATGTGCTGTGTTAACTGTTGTAATCACCAGCAGAAGCAGCCTTGCACGTCATACGACAACCAACGACTGAATCGGGTCAAAATTCTAGCTAAATCCAGTGCCTGCCCAACTTTGATCATTAACTCCCGATTCATCAATAGAATTAAAGCCATGTTTAGCATATTCGGTGCTGTAGCCTAATTTAGTTTATGGCTGACCTAGGAAGAGTTATGTCAAGCAGCTGCCTGTAAGTTGTTCTACAGCAAGAAACTACTTCAAAATAAAAGTGTAGCCACAGTTTCAAACAAGTTACTTTTGCTTCTGTTTAGTAGAATTTTAGTATTAACTGGTAATTTTACTTTTACTCAAGTACTATAATTTTGTAATAAATGCACCTCTGAACCGAACACAGCTGGTAATTCTCTGGAATATTCACAGTGAGTAAGTAGGCATTCACTTTCAGTCAATCTGCTCAGCACTACATCAGGAAATATAAGAAATATTTATCATGCTTTTTGTTGCTGTATCACACTTCTCTTTTTCAGGAAACCTGGGTTATACACATAACACATTGTTTCTGGTGCTACTTTAATGCACTGTAAACAAAACACAATTGATTTCTGCAGGGTACTTTTTGTTTCGTGCGGTGCCTTCTGCACACGCTATCCAGAGAACCCCCCTCACCAAAATCAAATAGCCTATTTCCCTGGTGTGAGAACGCATTTCAAACAGACTATGTCTAAGTGGGTGCTACATGTGTGCTTGCAGTTCAGACCTACTAGTCTGGAGATAGTCCAGAGTGCATACTGTATGTGAAAATGGCTTATGACTCATAAAACCCTAAACAGTGAAGAATGGTACCTTGTCTCTGGTTGCTTGCATGGCAGCGGACCATGATATTGACAGCATTACTGAGTCAGGTGAGTGGCACTATAAAGATTTAGATAGCATTGCAGGTCCTACCATGTATTAAAGTGTGCTAATGGAAGAAGGACACCACATCTCTTACATCAGGAATGCACAAAAATATTCTAAATATTTCGTTGAATATTGTGAAAGAGATTGAAAAGATACCATAAAAGGGCAATACATCTAACATATTAACATCAATTCTAAAACCACTATCAAACAACCAAGATAGATGTATAGTGAGAACAAAACCATCATATTTCTATATAGTCATGACAAATCATCTGATCATCTTTATACTGAAATACTTCTACCTAAAGATGGAAATAATATTGGTCAACATGTATTCAAAAAATTCATATTTCTAAGTCAAATAACAACAAAAAGCCAACACTGTCTAAGCCCTCCACAAAGCTAGTGAAAACACTGTTACCTTTGTAGTTTAGAATACCATAGACATAATTAATGGGTTTCACAATCAGCAGCTTTTTTTATCCATATATTGTAACACATAGTTTTGTCATATAGTTTGCTCTTCAGCTTACACCTCTGCACAACCAGGTTATGCTGTTACAAGTTCTTCTGCTGCCCTCAGCTAATATTTGGTGCCACTCACATTAATGCTTTTTATTACTGTTTGCAAGTTTGTTTGTTTTTTTAATCTAAAATAAAGATTTAAACCATATTAACGCTGTGAATGGAATAGGTTGCCCCAGCTAAAATTTTGCCAATGGCATTAAATCGGTCACTATGTGTGTGCAAACTTGTGTATGGATGTATGTACCTGTGCATGTTAGTGCACTGGTATGTTTTTCCAACCCTATCACATGGATGTGGCCCTGTCTATACCCAGGTTCTGGTCCGACAGTAGATATGCCAGATGCATTCCACAGAGAGCATTTTACTCCAAAGCATAATTATTTATTTTCTAGTTAGCCATGGTTCTGCCTATAGGCACACAGAGGAAGAAAGGGGGTTTGCTTGAACAATCCATGTTAAGGCAACCGTGTTTCATTTCCTGGTGCCTGCCTTAGTTTCCCTTAAATAGCATTACCTGTTGAAGCCAGTTAAATCACAGACTGCATGATTAGAAGGACACTGAAGACCCATAGTCTGGGCAACAAAGCACATACTAGCCTTTAATTCAATTTATCTTTATAAACATACACATCTGCCTCTGATTTACCACAAATTTTCAAGATTTCTTTTCTGCTTTGACAGAAAGATTTGGGTTCATTTTACTTTCTAACTAAAAAAACACTTTCTCCTTTCACAACCACACATATGTGCATATTGATCATTTTGATCATTTTGCTTATATTAACGTCTAAGATAGTGAGTGCTGCATAAAATAGTACATGAAATAGAGTCCTAATGGAGCATTAATGACTAGGATCAAAAGATAACTTTATTAGACAAGATGATGTAAATTTCCCAAGTCGGTTCATGGTTAATGAGGATATATGTTTTCAGTATCAAAGAACATATAGTACATTATAATTTTGATGAATGAGTTTTCATGATATTTTTTGCAAAATTCATATGAGAAATGGATTCTTTTTGTAATTGGAGATAGAGTATTTGAAGCATTTGCTCTCCATTTAGATTCTTGGTTTAAAAAGTGTACACAAAAAATGTACCTTCTTTTTGTAGATCTAATAGACACAAATCTTAGATTCTGGTTTTGTTGTTGAAAAAACAAAACAAAACAAAACATATTCACTACATGGGATTCATGGAGGTGAAAGGAACAGATGGGTGCTGGAGGACATCAGCTGTGGCCCATTAGCCAGGTCACCATGCTAGCCTTTGTCGCAAGCAGATTCAGGCCCCATGTATACATTCTCAGGTCATGTTCTGGAAGTGCAGGGTCATGCCCCTTCACCTTCATCCCCACCAATGAGTTAGGAACCAAACATGATGTAATTACAGCCATTTGGCTAAGGACCAGTTGTAGGACTGGCAAGAGGTCTGCAGTCTCCTGTGCCTGTCTCCCCAGACAAGGCTCCCCAAGCAAGGGCCATGACCTGCCTTTGTCAGCCACAGACCTCAGAGATTATTGGGTGATCAGGAGACATTTGGTGTAGACAGCGGAGACTGTAGAGAGTGGTATGTTTTTTGCTGCACAAAGATTACACAAATTGTATTTATTGTTTTGCACTTTATAATTTAAGGCTTTACACAAAATCAGTTTCTATTCTTGAATATCAACTGAAAAGATAATATTATGTAAGTAAATCCTCGATATGACACTATGTATGGTGAGCCACAGCCATGCCACAGATCATTAAGGTGTTATCAGTTGCTGCATCAAAGGATGGGCAAAGGGAAAGTGTAACAAATCCTTGGTGCTTTGAGTATGATAAGCATAATTTATCACAGAGAGTGCTGGCCCATTAACAACAATGGCTCCATTAGCACTATCTACAAGGCTTTTACAATGCCTTGTCTGCCCACATCTTTACGTTTGTATGAGGAAATCATTAAACATTGTTTGCGTGAGACGGATGCAGCTTTTAGGCTATCTAACAGCTATGCCATGTTCTCTGAGGTCCCAGTAGGTGGAGATATGGAAACTTTTACATTCCCATTTGTAATACCAGTAAAATATCACACTGATGCTAAGATCTTGTCACTACATGTTTTTGTGGCATTTTTCTGTATGCTTCACTCATGCAGTTCCATCTGTTTGTATGGTTGAGCACTAGGAAGGTAACAAAGCTGGGACATTTACTAAAGGATAAAATATGACCAGATGACCAGTGAAAATAGCCAGCAGCTACTTCCACTAGTCAGCGAGGTGCAAGGACAGGTGCAGTGTACTTAAGAAAGTGGATACTATAGAATAATGCTTAGACAGTGACTCTTTGTTATACTTGCGTGGGATTTGATCTCAATAGAGGATGCTTGCATCTACATGGATACTGTGTTGGGTAAGGACTCAAATTATAAAGCTTAATGAAAGCGATTTTGAGAATAATGTGTTCAATGCATGCTTTAGGCCTTCTATTCTTGCAAAGTAGTTTGAGACTGTTACTCATCCTCTGATTACTTTTTTGACAGTGCTTTGCAAAAGGGGGTTCTGCCTTCTTTATAAGTTGTTTTTCTTACTTTTCAGTGAACTAAATTTTATGCATTAATCTTCTGATGTGATCACTTTTGGTCTGCCTGATTGTATTTTGGATACAAGTGATCCAGTTTACACAAAGGGGTTTGGATTTATGCAGAACTTCTGTAGAAACCGTTAATGTACCCATGACTTAACATTGAAGAAGTCCCTCTTTGTTTAAAATAGCAATTCAGCTTTTGATACTACTTGATACTTCATAACAGATGAGCAATGGCTGGAAGTTGATTTACCTGAACAAGCCTCTGATAGGTGAATAAAAATACATTAAAATTGTATGGACACATGCTTCAGTTGAAGGATAAAACACAAGGAAATCTGATATTTTGTGTAAATAACTCATCAATGTCATTGCCACAGATTTGCTGACCTAGAAACAACATGTAGTTTACTATGTATCTTCTGTAGATCTCTTAATTTATTACTCAAACGCCAAGATTATTTCTGGGTTTAATAAAAAAAGCACTGATTTTAGATGAAATTATGGATCCTACTGTAAGTTGCCGGTAAACAACCCAAAAGCTGCAGCCATCTAATACTGTCTAGTAGCCAGCAAATTTCTCTGCCAGGAAATCTATTAGACACAGAAGACAATATAGGAATAATTCACTAAGCATTACTGCAAGTCATCTAGACAGACCAGAATTATACCAGCACCTGTAACATACACACAGGGTCATTCAAATCCACAACAGCCATGTATTATACATGATGTATGAATACAATAGCTATTACATATGTACACATATTATATACTGTTGTAAACATTGGTAGTGAGAATTTAATATTCAGTGGTTTTGTCAAAGAGTTGAATAGGTTTTAAGGGGAAGGGCTGAACAGTAATTACCATTTGACCCTTGCTCCGGCTGATGGGGGTGATGGAGAGGTGGGGTTTAGAAGTAATGGGTGAGGATTGGGGGAGGGGATGCCTCTTGCTCAGACAGAAGATGAAGACAGTAATGTTTGTATGAACAGACACTGGAGTTCATTGTCCTCCACACTTCCTGTGACCCCCACCCCCACCCCACCAGCATAAAATGGCTCGCTATTCAGTCTGATGAGGTATCTTCATCCACAAATATATGCACATGCACGTACACACACACACACACACCACATTCTAAACACACTAATACACATACCCACACACATCCTCTTCTCCTGATCAGATGACATCATTAACAATCATTACTGGGACACCAGGAACTGCAGTGATCTCCAGCTCAGAGTTTGGCTGCACGGGATCAGGTTAGCCTGCTCGAGATGAGAGATTTGAAAAGGAAAGCACCTACCATAGCTATTTAGCCTCTGGATTTCATCAACGCTTCAGTGGTAACGGAAGTAAAGATTGTAAAATACAAGAGTAATTCCAACCCACCATCACTTCATCTGTACTGTGTATACACAGATTTCCATAAGTACTGTATGTTTTAACATTTCTTCCTGCACATGATAAATAGTTTTTTCTTTGTTCTCAAAAACATGCCTGAAGCTGTTTGGTTCTTATGGTTTTAACCAATTTTAAATGGGGAACCAGATGGTAGCTTGATCAGCTATTAAAGCATATTTACAGTATTACACAGGCATACAGTTTATATACAGTATATTATGTTTAGGATTCCTATGATGTTAAATATTTCACTGGGGTTGTGTGATCAGTGTTTTGTTATCCTGTCAATTTAAACTGGATACAGGGCTTTGTGGTTTCTGTGGCCAGGTTAGTGATTTGGGCTGGGGCTGGTGAGTGGAGTGTGCTAGAGCCATGGCTCCTCAGAGTCACAAGCCTTCCCTTTGGGCCTAAAGAAAGCTGACACGCCAGGCCTGGGTTAGTCAGTGACATGCCCCTGGCAGAAAGCTGCTCTGAGTCCATGGGCGTCTCAGTAGCTGTTCTTGTATGACATTAACCACAGTTACCACAAGAGAAGCAATACTGCTGTTTCTGACGGAGGCTATGTTACTGTGATACGATGCACACAGACCTGTTCACAGACCAGGGAAGAAGAGTGACTGTGTATTCAAATTTATTTCAGTGGCCGTACGCATGCATACGTGCATGCTTACATGGGGATATGCATGTAGTTCTGCAAACACATGTACATACACGTGTGCATGATTGAATCTTTGCCTTCTGGTGTGTGTGAGTGTGTTATGACTCTGATCTGAATACTTCACTAGGGAGGAGAGAAGAGTGACCCCTACTGTTAAAGAAACTACACACCAGCTACATACCATGTGTGTACAAAATAACACTACTGTATACAGACTGAATGAAAAAGCCTAAAAATCACAAGTTAAAAGGTTATCATCGTTACAAATTATCATCTAGCATATGTCTAATACAAAGGCAAACTAAATGTGTGCACAAGCTAAATCACCTTTCAGTATTTAGCAATATTTTTCACTTGTGTTGTCTTCCCAATAGCTTTCACCACAGACAGTGATCATCAGTAAACATCATAGCCACAGAAGTACTTTTATATGTTCCATCATTGTCCACTTGAGCTTTCTGTTTTTTATGAATAGGGGCTATGATTGGAGGCAGGGAGTGCTGGAAATCCTTTGAAAAGGGAAAACAAAAGGTCTCCTCTGCTGTGATGAAGCATACCTCTCAAGAGACCGGGCCTGGGCCTGAGTCAACCTTTCACACAATCGACAGCCAACAATACAACAAACCCTGCCCTTGCAGACCTACTATTGTACTGGAGCACGCCACAGCTGTGGAGAATCACATTTAGGTGTCAGAGGCAACAAATGTTTCTTTAATTGGAATAGTGTATTAGCTCATGTTTCCTCCCTGTGCTTTATGAATCCCCTGTGCCTATTGTTTGGAAGTTCGCGTTGACGTCGCCTTGGCGGCCCCAACTAATTGAGAGAGTGTGTATTTGGACCAGGTTCAATAGGAACTAGGTTCTCCTGGTTGTGTGTGGGGGATTTGTGCAGGATCCTGGCACTGCGTGTGTGTGACTCTTTGTCTATGTCCACTATGTCACTCATTTACAGTAAATCTCATATGTTTTATTTATTCTAAAACAACCTCGATACACAATGTATGATTCTGATGCACAGCAAAATAATCTTCTTACTCAGTACAAAGAGTCCCCCCTTTACACCACGGTAACCCAGTCTGGATTTCAGACTGATTAAATCAACCCAATCAGTGATGATCATACTGTCCATAACTGAATCCTAGAGATATTTTAAAAATGGAAAAATAATGACAGACAATATGCAGTTTTGATGCAGACTTAAACAGATCAGTCAGTTCTGTATGCTTAACAGCTTAAATTAATATTTGAGCTGATTTTCAATAAACAAACACGTCACCAAAAATACGTTGTTTTCATCTTTGGGAAGCAAAATCAGCTTTTGTCTCCCAATGCAGAGAAAAAGATAATATTATCTAGCACAGGGAATGAAATATAATTAATGTTCATACTGTCTGCCACATGACAGAAAATGTTTCTCAGTTTAGTGTAAGGAACAAATCCCCGTTGGTTCGATAAGTACCCGATTTTTGCACTCCCTTAATCTTTCCTAATCTGAAGAGATAAGATTACTGGTAATCTAGGTCATCAAAGACACACCAATCCCTTTCTTAATATGGGATCTTAACACTGGATCAAGACAACTTGCCACAATCCAGGTCACAAGAACGGACAGGGAAGATTAAAGAAAGGAAGTATTGTTGCTTTTCCAACTTTCACTCATCCATTAAACGTGTTATGTTAATGAAACGTAGAATAGTTAAGATACAGTTTATAAACGAACGTATTACATTTTTGACTGACTCACATGTAGCTACCCGCGTGCACATGTGATTCACAGATGGTAAGTAATAAACATATATAGATGATATATTTTATTAGAATCAATATGAGATCTAATAAAATGTGCATTACACTTAAGAGAATGCACAAAAATGAGGTCTTCATTTTATTGAATTTGCAATAATAATCTCACTTCCCTACCAGATGTACTAGAGATCTACTGGAATTACCTATAGTAATGTAAACACTGCAGCAATAAGGTAACGTCCTTGTTTTGAAATAAGAATAAACAATAACAATGCTACTGATCTTATTTAAATGTCCCAGACACTCAACAAATCACTTAATCCACATATTTACTTCCAACAGTGTGTTTGCATTATGAATCTTTAATCTGTTATTTCATGAATAACAAATAAAAAAAATTATCAAAATAAAGCATAACGTGTTTCTTCTCATTTTGAGACAGAACAGGTGCAGTGGTGTCTGAGATCAGTGTCAAGCAGGGATTACAGCATGTGTGTCTGAAGGACTGTGAATGCAATGGAAGAATTACTGTCATAAGAACTGAGATTACAAATATGGATTAGCAGAATAAGACGCAGATAGTGCTACAATTTGTCAGCAAGGCTTGATAAAGATATTCTTTAAAACCGAATTAAGATGGATTGTTGGGCATCTGTGTGTGTGTGTGAGGACTATCTCATTTTTGTGTAATGTTTCGATGAGAACTTGGGGTTATTGTAGTGGAGGTTACACTTGATTGCAGTGTATGTGTGTGTGTGTGTGTGTGTGTGTTTCACACACTCTTTTGACTGCAAGGTGATATCTTTGCTTACAGCTCACAGTTTGCTTGCCAAAACTAATGTGATCAGAGTATAGACAGAGTATGTTGGACTGTGTGTATGTGTGTGCAGCAGTAGGCTCACAAGTAAGTGGTTTGCAGAGAATTCATTAGTGTGTAGACAGGTGGTTTGCGTTACACTCTACTAGTGAAAGTCAGCAGCTCGAGCTGTCCTATACTCCACTCTCTCACTTTCTCTCTTTTCGGTCTCTGTCTGTGTCTCTCGTGCTCTATAAGCACTAAAGCTCCATTGGCCTGGATGACATTTCCAAAGACAGCAGACCACTGATTAGAAAATGGTCTTCACTGAAACAACAGCTTCCGATCTTTATCAAAGTTTAACATCCCCCTTTTCCCCCCTTCTCTCTCTCTCTCTCTTTCTCTTTCTCTCTCTCAACCTTGCTATCTATCCGTCTCAAAGGCCTGTCTCTCCTGGGAGCCAACTATAAGTACTCCATCAGGCAAACCGCATTAGTGTAATTTTGTCCCAGGAAATTAGCAGAGCAGAGCGGCGCCAATTAGAAGTCAATAGCTGGCTTTATTAATCGAGCTAGCCATCGCACTTGATTAGATTAAGCTGGGGCTGAGCTCTGTTTGTGTGTGTGCGTGCTTGTGAGTGTCTTTGTGTGTTTATTCATCTGTGTTTGTGCCTGTCAGGGTAGTGCTTGTGCATCCTTGGCTCTGTGTCTATATGAGTGTGTGGCTTTATGCAGAGAGAGGCAGGTGCTGCTGACTTGCTGATCCTGTCTCATTGTGACTGTCTGCAGCTCTGTCAGAGCTCAGTAATATGTTGTTATTGACCCTGTTTGGCTGCAGGCTCGTAGAAGACACACTGCAGAGGGGGCGGGAGCTTGGGGCATCAGTTAATACATAGACAAGCCAGTCAATTGGATAAATTAAACTGACATTTTTATATTGGTTATTGTAATCATATAGCTGTAATTGTATAGTGCAATTAGTGAGCCTAATAAGGAGCATAATACCATACTATCACAGAGTAAACCACAACAGATCCGTACTGACATAAATAAAATTGGTATATGTATACCCATCTACTTCTGGCATCAAGCCACTGAGAAGCTGTTTACAGTCGCATAAATCAACAAAGATCAGCAGATTTGACAGCTTATGTGGTATTATTCACTGATACACCAGCACAAACAGAAATTTCTTGAAAATATGGATATATCCCCTAGTATATCCCCTTGGTAGATCCTCTACGTACAGATTACAGTGTGAATTTCCTGTGTTATTACTTCCCCTGCCCATATGTGTAATCTCCAAATCTCAGTCCTCACTGACAATCCTTCACAAACTTGTTCTAATCCATCCCGCATATCTGCTGGCTAACACCTGTTCCTCAAGGAATACTGAGAAGAGAAATGTTGGATAAACAGGAAGCTTAGGAAATAGCGAGTAATGATATAAAAAACATGGTGTTTTGTAAAATTTCCTCACTTTCCACTTGTGTGTTTTCTGTCAGTTCATTTACATATCTGTCCAAGAGATTGCTACTTTCTTCCTCATTCTTAAAATAAATCGTTTTAATCCATATCATAAAAAAATACTGCATAAGAGCCTGGCCTTTCACAAATGGAACACACATATATAATTGTATTTAAAGACATGAATCTTTTTGCAGAGGTAAAAGATTTTATCACACTTCACTCTTGTTGCTGAGTAGAGGGCTTGTAGTGTTAAATTTCCAACTGAAATCTAAGGTCTCTGTGTGTCTTTAAAACATGGAGTTAAGGAACCACAAACTGGCCAATACACCCAAACCACAGAAACCCCACTCCCTCTACACACATACACACACACCATCACCACCACTGGCACCGGTAACACTGCTACCAGTGGTTGCAGCCCTTAATCCAATCTCTAGATCCAGGCGCCATCACATTTCAATTGCAGTTGGCACTGTGAGGTTAGAATCCATTGCAATCTGTGTAGAAGGAGGAAATTAGATTTTTGACACCAATACAACTTATTATTCCATCCAGCTACACACATGCTAGCATAGCTGAGGCGCCAATACAACACTGGGCTTCACTGGCCCAGAAAGGACTGCTCCCCCTGGGCTACGTCTGAGAGGCTGGTGGCTAAGTTGCTCTGACAGCTACATGCTTTAACAGATGCAGCTCATATACAGTGAAACAGTCTCTTTGTGGGGAGATAAGCTCAAGAGAAGCGGTATGGCTGTGGTGGCATGAGTTGGAGGTTAGCAAGAGGTGATTACGGGTAGTTAAACTGGAGCCTGGCCACTTTGATTGCGCTAATGAATATTGACTGATGACCTTTTGAACAACATTGTGTCAGCAAAAAGGAATTCTGCAAGCTGATTATCAGTAACTTTACTGATCTGAGTGGTCATGGGAAAAAATTATCTCATTTACTAAATTTATATATATCACTGTGGAACTACATTGCCATAAAAGAGCATAACATAAAAAAAATTAAAGCTTTGTCTAAATTGCTCATTCGTGATTTTAAGTTTTTAAGTTTTAATTATCAATTCTTAATTCAAGTCTGGATCTTAATCATATTTAAGATACAATGTCTTCCAACCTCAACCTTATTAAACAATTGACAAATAATTTTTTGGTAAAAAGCCTAGTGAGTATGTCAGAAGGATTCATGGACGACACATATCAGGCACCATATATTGTGCATCACGCCATGGCTCTTTCTAAAGGGAGGCAGACTCACATCCCACCTGCAGATCAGCTTACAGAGCACTTCAATCCAATCACAGTAGCAACAATAGCTGTGAAGAGAAACAAAGCAAGAGGAATTTCATATTCAACTCCCTTGTGTCAGGTGGACTAAGTGCCAGCTGTACTGAAAAGGCTGGCGCAGAAGCAGGTAACGTTGCTGACTGCAAAACAGTTTTGGGTTACCAAATAAAATTTAAGTCATCGATCAGTGCTGTCATGGTGAATTGTAAATGTGCTGTGTGAAGACATAGAATATGAATGTTTCTGACAAGGGGAAGTGAAAGAATGCATAAGGGTTTCTAAAAGGTCTGTGGTGAATAATTAAAATACTGAATTATTTCAGTAACTGAACAGACCTTACAGTGTTTAGATCTCCTTCCACTTTCTAGTGAACAGCCATATTTCTAACTTTAAAAGCCAGAAAAACACATTTTATTTCAGAATTACACAACTCATACCGACTATTACTGTGCCTTAAACTACAAACTGGTCTTTAGACCACAAAAGACACACAAGGAATATTCAGTTAGTCAGTATTGAATTCAAAAAGAAAGTCAGTTCTTGAATTATTTGTCAACTAACCACAACTCTGCCTCTCAGAATTATACAATTATGCTGGAACATTTAAGTTTCTACGCTCTTCATAAAAATCCCCAATATCTGACAAAGGGCCTATTCCTTACCCCTTCCCCACAAACAGCACCATTCACACTGGCAAAAATCATGTGAAACATTGCAGATACATGACCAGCTGCTAACCCCATATTTGTAGACTCACATGTGCCTCAGGAAAACAATGTGAATGAATAAAACCCAGCATAAACAAACAAAGCCATAATCTGAGGCTTTTTAACACGACACTCACAGAATTGTTGATATTCCTAGCTCTTTGTTTTCATTTGTGAGACTTGGTGAGGACACATAAACATAAAATCAAAGAGCTGAATCAGACAAAATAGAAATGATCTGTCAGTGCTGCTGACTGTTCATGTAAACAAAATGAGAAAAGACAAACTATTTCCATGTTATTCAAAATGTTACAATATGGAGGCTTGAGGGAGCTGAACTTTTTGTGTGCTTTCACTAACTCCAACCACCCTCTCTTTTTTTATCTCTCACCACCACAAACTCTCTCTCTTTGATTATTTTTAGAACCTTCAGGCCCCATGGTCGTAAGTGTGTGTATGTGTGTTTCTGGGACGAAAACACCACTTATTAGGTGTCACGACGTGTTAGAAGCTGTGACCTGTCAGGGCTCGTCTCTCTACTAATCTGTCACCACTTGCCTTCTCAGTGTCTGTGGGTGGCTTGGAACAGTGCACCTCAATACACATATTTGCTGTTCAAGCACGGCCAGAACAACAGAAAGGTCAGCTATCAAGATGACCCTGATTGTCACAACAACAAAATACAAAGGCATTTTAGAAGCTTTTTAACCCTCAGGCCTAATAGCCAGAAAAGAGGGGGTTTACAACAAATTACAACAACACAGTTAATTTCAGAATGGTGCAGTAATTTCAGGACAAATATTAGTTTTTTCATCCATCAGTTCTGTATAAAGTTGCCTGAACAATGAATAATGTAAAAACTGAACTGTTGCCCCAACTTTCACAATTTTCCAAGCTGTAAATCTTACTTGTGATGGGGCCTTGAGAAACTGGAATGTGAAAGCGTGACAGTGATGGAGGTGAGCTGCCAGACAGGGCGTCAGGTAGCTGCCACACAGGGTTGATCAACCCCGTGACACGCCAAGAGGCCCAGCCTGTGACATGCCATGCTGTCCAACAGGTTATGAAGGCAGGCAGGATGGCGTTGGGGTGACAAGAACCAGGGGCTGTCAGGAGGCATACACAAGGACAAGATGTCATGTTCAGCATGTCGGCCAGGCGCCACCATCTTTGATTTTACTCAACCAAGACAGCTGTGAATACAGTTTGTGCATGGTGCTGATGGATGTGTGCGTATTGCATCTCAAGGATGTGAAGTCACTGCATGTGCAAGTGTATGTGGCTGTACAGTGTGTGTCTATCATGCTTTTGTAGAAAAGAGTTGATCTGGAAATATCTCATAGAATTTATTTTTATGAGCTTTATTTTATGAGAAGATAGACAGTAAATGATGATGATGAAGGTTATAATTAATCACATTACAGGCAATATGTTCATTCACAGGCTAAGGAAGTTAGCTTCTGAGCTCACTTTATTTTATCATCTGTCCCTGGTGACGTGGGAGGTACCATCTGTCCTTGCAAGATAGATTTGGTGGTAAACTCTTCTCCAAGGTCTTCAGCAGATCGTTCAGCCAAGCTGTTGGGAATAAAACAACAATTGTGAAACTGCAGAAACTCACCATGGTTGCTCAATGTGTTTCTTGTAAAGGATTCTCATGATGTTGAGAAATTGAAAAAGAGGCCTTTGTTTTGTGAGTTGACATTCAAAGGCAGCATTCAGAGTTTGTTTTCAACACCCCCAGGGTCTTACCAAAGATTCTATCATTGTACAAATGATTTTATGTAAGAATAGTAGAGGGGAGCAAATTGATGTTGCTGTCTGTCTGTCATTGCATGACAATTATGACGATACGAGGCTGGGTGTGGTGCAGATGTAGTTGGAGTGACAAGCAGGTAGTGACCTGCAGTGGTGTGGTCTTGTGATTTTGTAGTTATTATCTTACATATGATTCCATGTGAGAAAATTGTGTGGCCTGTTATTTTAATATAATTAAAAATCATGTTTAGCAAGCTGTTAAAGATATGTCCTTGATTTTTTAAATTGTGAATTGCAAAGTTTTTTTAACTGATTACTTTTTGTTATCTTGTTGTTAAAAGGTCATGAATTATTTTATATTTTATAGTACAGTAATAACTACATAACAAAGATGGGATTATATATCCTGTATGTCCTTTCTGTTGTTACACTCTTGCATACTGTGCAAATCAAAATAAAACAAGCAAATAATGTAAATAGATAGTACAGTCCGATAGTCAGTTGGAGGAGAAGGACTGGCAAATATTAGCTACAAGCAGGCATATATGCTTATATGTGGCTTATAAGAGTGCTATAATTTATGTTCTACAGTACTTGGAATTGTGATGAATTCACACATTTGAGGTGTCAAAAAGTCATGCTTGATGCAGTGGTAAAAACAAGTGGTGCTATCAGAGCTAACTGTTGGACATTAAAGTAAAGTCTTCAAGGCATCCAGTATGATTGCATCACCTTAGGAGCATGTTTAAGGCGCCATGTGAACTTAGTGATGAGGACGACCTATTCCAGACATGATCTTGTGATACTTTATAGCACTGGCAAAGAACTTACACAATTAATGGATAAACACCACATAGCAAAACCATCCACGAACAGACAATGCATGCTGAGATTTAAGAGAAAACATGAGACATCACTCACACACAGACGAAACCCCACCCTCTCCCAGCCTCTTTCTTTCAAGCACTAGTGTTTACCTAAAAACCCATCCCTTGTTTAAATCGCAGCTTGCTTTCAACTGAAAAGTTTAATGATAGCTGCAGGGCCTTGTGCATTTGTATGTGCAATTTGCAGTCATTCATTTCTCTCCTCTCAGTTTGTCCTCATCCTTCCTCTGAATGATAAGGGTTGAAGTCACGGTCAGGACCCCTAAACATCGCTGTCATTCCTGTCTTTTCACCAATCACAAGACCGGTTTTCAAGAAGTATTGGTGCTAGGTCAGATGACATACAGTAGAAGCATGACACTGCTCAGTGCCAGCAGTGTAGCACAGACACTATGCACTGCATATCTGTTATTATTAAAGAGCTGCAACGTCTTGTCATGTGCATTTACATATCATATTTCACATATATCTACTCTACTAAGAGTTTGTTTCATCCAAACATGGAGAAAAACACGTTCATCAATGCAACTGCCTAATTACTGATTAGTGAGACGGCATGTGGGCTGAGAGTATTCCCGTAGCAAAAGATTAATTTAGGGAACAAACAGCATAGTGGCACACTTACATAATATTCCATTGATTTCCATAACTGTTATATATGAGGTCTACTATTTCTTGTTACTAATATATCCATTATATCTTATGGCTCCACATACAGTGTGTCTCATCATGTAATATTTGAACTGTTGTCTCCACGTTAAACCACCTGAAGAATAGAATAGGAGATGAACAGAAAAAGGTTTGAGAGTGAATTAGTGTGCAGTAGAGTGTTTCATGCAATAACAGACAGGAGATCAATATTTACAGACACTCCCTTGCTTTAGACAGCATTCATGTCAGAATGAACAAACAGTCCTCACTGCAAAAGTAATGTCTGTGTGAGTTTATAGTGTAATGCCCACACACTCACAAAGACAAAGGTGTACTTTTCTCTTAGCTTGTTTCCCCTCCTCTCCCTACCATGCAGAGACACTTTACACTGAGACAAAAGCACAGGTAAAGGTTGACAAAAGGTGTCTATGGGACTTTTGAATCACACACAGCAACCACAGTCTACATTTACCCTGCAATTATCTCCTTACAGACCTAATCCTGGCAGTTAAGTGGCGAGCTAAAAGCATGTACACAAACAGTGTCAGAGAGCAAGGTGGTGCATGTCATCTATCTGCTGCTCCATCATAGCCAAGCGTGACAGGAAACTACTCAATCAGTTAAACCACTACTACATAGTGCATACACATAAAAATAAAGAAGGTGAACACGTTAAACTGGCAGTTATATATAATCACAGACAGCTAAAGGAAATTTTGTGTATTTTCATTGAAGGATTTTCTAAAGCCACTGTCATTTCATTCATTGTTTAACAGTTTACTAGTGAAGAAACCGTATTTAACTTCTGTGTCACGAGATAGGCCTTGCAGTTCAAATAGTAAGGCTATAGTGCTGGGTTAGGGTCAGGGAAAGATTGCAGGCTGGGTATTACCGAAAAATGTAACAGATCACTTCACTTACTTCACACACATCTGCATAAACATTTAAACACAAACATGATCTGTCTCTAATCCGAACCAAAGAATTTTTCAGGCCTAAACCTAAGGACTCTGGTCACAAACTCGGGTCTGCAGATTGCCAGACCTGTACATTGTACTCCCACCATCCACTCCAACCACCTCCTTGCGACTCAATTCCTGTTAATTAGTGTGACTGATAACATAATAATTAAGTTTACTACAAAAATATAATTGTGATTGCAGCTTAATTAGTAAAGGAACGTAATTTTGTGGGGAGACAAGGATGCTTCTACACAAGTAGATTTTAATTTTCAGCACTTGTCATAACCACCAAAAAAAATGAATCACTTCATTGTCCAAGTGACAGATAAATAGCAATAGTAATAGTTACTGAATACTGAAGAAGTTTTTGGCTCCAGCCCACCAAAAACATTGCACAGTAGCCACAGGAAGCTGCCTGTAAGTCAAATAAAATAACAGTAATTTCTCTAAAACAAACAAATGCTGATTAGTTTATGGCACATTGGGAAAATGTTTATGACAATTTATTTGTAAAAATAGAGTTCTTTAAAGGCAATATATGACAAAGAAAGAAAGTTTGATTCTGTTCGAACAGGAAGCTGGCAAAATGATTCTAAAACATTCAGCCTCCAATCTATGCATGAGCCAGTCATTTTATCCTGGCTAAAATGAGCAAAACCAGTTCTAAAGGGGGGGTGAGAGAGGTAACTTGAGCCAGTGTGAATGGACTCATTGTTGCTTTGGCTTAATTAGGCGTGACAACCGAGGCGTGAACAGATTCCCATCATTAGGCCCCCTAAAAAGCCCATTAAAATCAATGGGCCACACTCCGGTCAGACTTTCTGTCTACCAGCCAGCCAGCCTCCTGCCCCTTTAGCAGGACACTGGATATAGTTACAGCCACCCAGCCGCGGCTAACTCAAACAAGGCAACTCTATAGCTGTGACCCTAACACCCGAGGTAATGCAATTGATGCCACGTTCAAGGGAAAAGTAGAGGATGATAAGAGAGGTAGTGAGTGGTGGTTCGGTGCAAGGAAGCATGTGTACAGGAAAGTGTGTATGTGAGTGAAAGTGTGTGTCCACAACCACAAGTCTGTCTGCTCAACAGAGAACTGTACCAGACAACAGATCCAGGCAGCCAGTGTGGCTGATAAACTGCAGGGATTAGCAGGCACTTCTGGAGCCCAAGTGTTCCTATCAATACAGGACCCGGCCCATTGATCTGTTGTCTGGCCAGGTGATGGGGCTAATTCCTGGACCTTGGCTCTGAGTGCTTCTCGTTTGGGAGGTGGGAGGAGGATAGAGGTAGGGGAGAGACTGGCTGGCTACTGGTGGCGCCATCCACAGACCCTACTGGATTTGAGGGCTCAGTGTTTACCATTCAAGCTCAATAGCCCCATTGCCATAGCATGGCTGATTAAGACTTAGCAACAGACTAACAGTTACTCCAACACATTTATTGTCATTTTAATTTCTAATCTAAAAACAAATGAATAATAATAACACTATTAGAAACACAAATAACGTACAGTCACAGACCAAATTTTGATATGATTTTCTGTCATATGATGTGGATACAGCATCCTGACAAAGAAGCTATGGTTGATATTTGAGAAAACATGAATACATTACATGCACAATACATCTTTAAAAAATGGAGTTGAAAGATATGAACCTTATTCTCAACCAGGTCACTCAACCAAATTATCATACTTTAATTATATTTTACTGTAAGCTAAGGACTCTCTCAACCATATGTCAACATCTGGTATGTAAATTGCAGCATGTTGACAAATGGAGCTTATCTAGAGTAGAGCAGCCCCATTAGCACCTCTATGTAATCCCTTTCCGTCAAAGATATGGCCAATGGAATAACAGCACAGAGGAGTTAAAAGGATGGTGTGATAAGAGTGAGGAATTATGAGAGCTAAGGTACCTAAGAAAGAGAAAAAAGCAGGCTAACAGAAACTGCTAGAGAGGACATACAAGCAGGAGTATAGACAAAATGGAATAGTTAGAAAAGAAATAACAGGAAAAATGGAAGGTTATTTTTTGCAGATAAAAGTGTGCAGGGAGTAGCATGCTGTTTTGCTCTGCCAACCTGAGAATGTTGTTTCAGCTACATGAATACAACAGGCTGCTTTTAATCCTGAGATGTCTAAACACACACACACACACACACTGCTCGTAAATGTGTGAGGGCAAGCCCTGCAGCAGCAAAATATGGTGGGAATTTGTTAGTGCAACACTAAGTGGACAGCAAACCATGAAACAGACATGGCATTATCACCATTCAGAGAGAAACAGAGAAGAAAGAACTGTTTCAATACTGCAACCTTGTACAGAGATGAAACTATAAGATAAGCACCTATTGCTGAATATTTCTTGGCTGAACCTGACTAACTCCTGGGCTATCTAACTGACTAAAGGTCTCATTCTGATGGGGAGGTGCATGACAGCCTGAACAGCACCCTCACAGCACCCTGAAGTAAAGAAAGATTTCATTATTAGGAAACAAGACACAACACATTTTAGTTCTGTGGACATACTGAAAAGGGAACAAACATAAGTGATCACAGTGGGTTGGTCGTTCTTGCCCTGGATGCACTCCTACCGTCATTTGTCACTAGCATTTTGCAAACATCAACAAAACTGTGCTTTGCTTGATGATGTTATTTAAAATTTCTTGCACTTCAGTGGAAGGAGAGTTCATCAGCAATATTTGCACACAGCTTTGTTTTTATCCAGACTCTGATCTGGAAGCCTTGTATAAGAAAACTTGTCATCCAGTCATCATATTATCCACATTTGATGTGCCTTTATCATGCACAGCCAGATAACCATCCACACTGTAATTATGGGAAGAAGTTGGGATCCAATTTGGTCATATTATAAATTTGCATGCAACAGCCATAATACGCAATAAAGATAGTTAAGAATACAGAATCTGCATCATGTATATTTTCAGATATGGGGTCAGAATTCATAATGAAGAGATCCTGTTACAGTAAATGCTTTAACTGCTAAGTATGTAGCTCAAATGTGGCAATGTTTATTTATATAGCACCAAATCATAACAAAAGTCATCTCATGGCACGTTACAATATAAGGTTTAAGACCTTACAATGCAACAAAATAATAAAGAAAACCCAACAAATCCCCTTTGACCAAGCACTAGGCAACTGTGAAGAGGAAAAACTCCCTTTTTAGGAAAGGAAGAAACCTCCAGCAGAACCAGGCTCAAGGTGGGCGGCCATTTGCCTCGACCGGTTGGGGTGAGAAGAAAGAAAGAGAGAAAAGAACATAATGCATTTGTTAGTAGAATAGAATACTACATATACAACTACATATATCATTGTGTTTTTATAATATTAATTTTTGTAGTACATTGAAAGAAACAGCTTTATGTGTGACATGTTACTATGAATTACAATATTCTCTGTCCTCAGCATGCAGAGTAAACACAGAAATCTTTCTCATCTTAAAGTGTGATGAGAGAATTAAATTAAATTGGTGCACTATGATAACAGGTGGCGCTGTACGTAGACTATATATTGCTGAATGTTGCTATTTGAATAGCCTATAGTCAGACCTAAAGTATGTGTTCTGCTCATATTTCAACTCCCATTCCACCTTGTCACCACTTTCCCTCATTTCACCCCACCCACCCGCT
>OMLM01001713.1:40619-61430 GCA_900302695.1 Helostoma temminkii | reverse complement strand
CCACCCACCCGCTCTTACTGGGTCATCCCCATCTCTCCATCGACTCTCATCTTTCAGTAGATCCATCTCCCTAAAATTAACTCAAAATAACTTTTCACCTCAAAATTCCTTCCAGAGACATCCGTTACCTCTCTGCGCCCTTCACAGAGAAAAGCCATTCATATTTGATTCATGTCTGAGCAGAAATGGCAATAATGTCTAATGTTATCGCGACGAGTGTAATCAGGCGAGCTTTTGATGGATTAACGGTTGGACGCGCACTCCAAGAGTATTATTATATTTGGCAGGTGTGTCACATTTTTATAAAAAGCTTTTCTTTGATTTCCAGACAAAAAGCTCTTGAGATCTGCTGAAATTTGGATCAATTTGCCTTCCTTAATTTTCTGAAAAGAGGAGTTTTCTATATTTTTCAGATTTATTTTTATAACCTATATTGTCTTGTGTTAAAGATGTATTAAAATGTATTTATTTGGATAGATTTTATGCAACAGAAGGATATTATTTAAACGCTCTGGCATACATATTGTTTACAGATTGTATTATTTGGTTATAGTGAAGTGTTTTGACTAATATTCTTCTTTCAGGTTTTTCTTTCAAACCTTTAAACCCAACTTTGCATACCCTCAGGCTTCATTTAGTTTCACAGAAAATAAACTGAAAAATATTGCACCTTGGATGCCTGTTAGCACAGTAACAAACGGTAATGAGAGAATATATTGAATTGTGTTTAAAAACATATTTAATACAGTGATTAATTGGGTTTAAAGATACATGAAAGTAGCAACTTCAGGCCGCACATACAGGCTTACTCGCATTTTCCTCACCATAGCCCCAACTATATATATAAAACCATTTTTACTGTCCAACATTCAGTGGGTTTCTTCTTAAATTATTCTCACATTGCCTTGTTACACAGCTTGAGATCAGTTCGAGTCCTGGTCTTACTGGAACTGTGTTCTGCAACAGTATATTATTAAAAAGGAGACATTCCTACAGGTGAAAAAGGTCTGCGATGACTGAGAGGAAAAAAGAGGGGAAAGCGTCACCGCTGAAATGGCTTTAATGTGTCATCTAATCGCGACAAGTGTGAGATCAAGCGAGTTTTGATGGGCTAACTGTTGAAGTGCTCTCCCCTCGCATGTCAGGAGTGAATTACATTTGGCAGCCTTGTCACATTCTTCGTAAAAGCTTTTCTCTGATTTGCTAACAAAAAGGTGTTCTTCCTCACGACATTTACATCTATTTTCTTTTCCCTACTCTGTTAGGGAGGGGACGCTTCACAGGCTTCAGACGAGAAAATCTTCAGACAAAACCTCCATTGATCTGAAATGGAGATCTATGGTAAATCAGTGAAAATCATTTAGGCACTCGTATCGTCTTCATCTGTCACCTTTAGCTTTGAGCCAATACTTTGAAGACATTTCTCTTTTTAAAGCAACGCTCTGCGATTAGTTTAATCTCTACATCATTTCCCCATTAGGCCCTTGGTACCATGTTGTATGTACATGTGTGTATGCACATGACCTTTCATGTATGTGTGTAGGTTTTTGGTTGCATGCCACAGTGTGTGCAGTGTGTCAGGGGCCCAGGATTCTCCTAATCAGGCCTGACACAAGACCAGAGGCCCCATTCGCCCTGCACTACCCCTCACTAATTTCAACCTCTCTCCACTATCCCTCCACTGAGCTGACAGGGGCCAGACTGTGGTTCCAATCAATCCACACTGATGGCAAATAGCTTCCAGAGCAGTGCCAGGCCTATTATTTCCCACCAAGAACCCGTGCAAGCTCACATGAAAATTGGCCAAGCTGAAAAAGAAGAACAGGGGTCATCCTGGGGCTGACACATTTTACAACCACACACTCAAAAACACACATATGGACATCAGAGCAATCATGCTACCATTCACTGAGATTCTGACAGCATAAGTGCAGTCATAACCATACACGTTAATGCTATCATATGTATTTAAATTTACGAATGCCAGGAGGAAGTGAGGGTTCTGGCCTAAACAAACTCAGGATGTGAGTGTGGGTCTTAAAGTGCACTTCCATAAGGGATCAGGTGACTTCTGAAGAGTGCTAGTTAAAATCTTGAATATCCACTTCAAATGCAACCACATTGCCACAATAACTATAGGGAAGTCAAGCCACACTCGGGGGGAATATTACATCAGTGTTCTGTGATTAATAACTAAGAAAAAAGGGAAATTACTTGTGTGGTTATTTTTAATATCTGTGAACGATAGAACTCAACATTTTTTCCAATGTCATACAAACTGACACTTTAAGATCACAATAAGTTAAATTGCACACATGCTCTCCTTAACAACTGAATTTGCTATGCTTTCCTCTCTCTGAAGTGTCATGGTTGATGTCATTTTCACAGCATTTGCTGAAAACATACAGACCAACTATGT
Source organism: Helostoma temminkii (assembly GCA_900302695.1). Lineage (NCBI taxonomy): Eukaryota > Metazoa > Chordata > Actinopteri > Anabantiformes > Helostomatidae > Helostoma > Helostoma temminkii. The sequence goes on along the minus strand of OMLM01001713.1, from coordinate 59,011 downwards.
GCCTCTAAGCAAAACCCCAAATCACCCAGCTATGTCTAAATCATCACTTCCAAATTTGCCCCCTCATCAGAAAAGAATGGCATGTTTACAGAAAAAGTCAATGAACTTGATTTTAAGCTGCATGTGATCCTCTAAATCTTTCCAATGACTGACACGCAGCTAATATCTGCAATGATTCCCCTTCAAGTCAGACCTACAACTGTAAACACAGACTGTTCCTCCTGCAAGCCATTTTACTGTCTTTCTTTGCTCAGTTGTTCAGCTTGTTGAAGTAGATGTTGATGAAGAATTATGTTTTGTTTGTTTAAGTTGGAGGTGAGAACATATTTCATGGCGTTGAAGGTCGTAAGGCAAGTTAAATTCTATGTGGCAAGGGGAGGAAATATGAGCCTTTAAAGCTCTTTAAGTGATTCCCTCACAGTCTTGGCCTCGGGGTAAAGCTAGACGTGTTTCAACACAGCCAAACACAGAAGGCCTACAGCTATACATCGACAAGGAAGTGATTTGTGCTGAGTTCCTTGGTGGAAGCATATGGTCACAAAGTGAAGATCAAACTGTGCGTTTTACCAAGACAATCAACTTTTTTTATAGCATTTTCTATTATTGTGAGGTAAATATATGAATAAACATCACTTTTCACTTTTCACTATTCTCACCTCTCCTGTTTCTCCCCATATCACCTGTTCCAGCCTGATATTACTCTCTGAATATGATCACTGCACCTATACTGTAAATCACATCATTGCCCACTAGAATCATGCCTGTGAATGGCTCTTTGTTTTTGTGCTTTAAGAGTTCATTTTAAGGGCGTGACCTTTTAAAGTGATAAACCATCACTATCACTAAAAAAAAAAGAAAGAGCTGGGAAAGCACAGTAGGGGTTTTCCTGCTGCAGGAGTCAGAGCAATACAAAAACTGCTTCTGATCAGTGGAACTAGTCAAAAGAAAAGAAAAACATCCAGGGACATGAAAAATGGTGAATAAATGAGAGTAGTGTGTGTTCATGCAGAATCCCTTGTGCCCATCTTGGCCCACGTCCAGTTCAGCTCAGCTGAGTTCTCGGACACGGAGGAGATAATTGCTCCAGTGATCACCGTATGACAGAGATTTAGTGTTGCTGAGAACCAACAAATGTCAAAACACCCAGATCCTTACAACCCATCACTTGTTCATCTTATGCTCTCAACTGAGAGCCTTGTGGTCAACTCATTAAGGGATTTCACACATGTGATTATAAAGTATATGTATGAGTGTTTTGGGGCTATGCAAGGAAATCTTTTCTGAGTATAAGAGCAAAGAACAATTACTCTCTGTGTTGCTCTATTTCTCTGGCTCTCTTTCCCTCCAGTCTCTGCTCTCTGTCTCCTTCACCTCATCACCTCTGAGTGTCTCACCACTGTGAGGGAAGGAAGCCATGAAGCGCATCACAGACTGATTTGTTTAGCGGACTCAGTTCGTATATGAGGTGTGTGCTTGTGTGTGTACGTGCATGGGAGACAATGAATCAGTCAAAGGAGAGAAGTGAGATAAGACTAGATATATTTAATAACACAGCATATTTGACATAGGGTCTGGGTGAAGATGTGGCTAGGATGCATGATGTCCATGAGAGACACATGGCACAAACACATACACTTATCCCTGGAGTGTGCCCTTGCTTGTCAGCCAAGTGGTGCTACGCTTTGATCTTGACGCTATGGGTTAACTCAAGCCCACATCTTTCTCCTTACTTTTTTCTGTCTGTCCTACACTTTCTCTTTGGCTCTGTCTCCTTCCCTCCAGCCGTCTGGATGACTGGCTCAACAGCCTTGGGGTGTTTAGGTTCTGGAGGGATCCCAATTTCCTCTTCTAATCATGACATCATCCTGCCTCAATAGGTTAAAGATGTGGCCAGGATATTCCTTGCTTCCTTGTTCTGCAGCCTTCCATCAAATTACACACATTACATGTTGCCAGCCACAGCAACAGACTCTATTAGTTTCTAAAAAAAACAACATGAGCTGTTGCAAATGTGGAAGGGATGCATGTAAATGTTTTTTGGTTAAATCATGTGTAGCCGGCATCAGTATCCGAACATATGTAGGGTATGTGTGCATTTTGTTCATGCAAATCATGTAACTTTCGGTGCAGTCCTTATCCAGGTCACGAGGTAATCCAATAGTACCATTCATCAGCAGTTTGTGTCTCAGCCTGGGACTTGATTAAAGACTAACGCTGATTAAAGGTGAAGAGTAGTTGTGGACTGCCTGGCTGTCAATAGCTGTTAACTTCACTTCCTCCAGCTCAACAAATCACACCAAGAGTGGCTCAACTGGCCTTCTCTTCTCTTCTCTTCTCTTCTCTTCTCTTCTCTTCTCTTCTCTTTCACATTTTTGCAACAATACTTGCGACATTAAATGAGTAATGAGAGAAGCTCAGATAACAATCAAACTCTTCATTTTGTGCCAGTCTGGCATCTGTGCTTAGCAGTCAAGCACATAATGAAACAATGTCATTGTTTGAATAATTCCGAATAATATTAGCATTGCCATTGCAATGGTAGTTGTTGTCACAGAAATTGTTCAAATAATATATAAAACCTATTTAATGTGTGTGTGTGCAAGAGAGAGAGAGAGAGAGAGAGCGAGAGAGAGAGAGAATATTTTTATGATCTAATGCAGAAGATAGCACAGCAAAACACAGTGCAGTGTGAACTTCTAGGTTTTATAGCAGGTTATGAGGGAATCAGCTATAACAAAGATCACAATACATAAGGTTTTCCTAAGTGACCCCAAAAATTGTATTTTTATTATTAGAGGCCTCATTCCTTCTAGTAGATCGCTTGATAGATTTTGTCTGACAAATACATGAATTTTGCAGCTTTGGACTCACTTATGAATACGAATGGGTATATATGGGTCACACACACACAAGATTCTAATTCATTATTGCTTACTTGGCACAGGTACATGCTCTTAAATGCATATATCTGTTCATAATGGAAAAGCAGAGTGAAATACAAACAGGTCTAGATTTTGCCTAGAGGTTTACTGGAATGAATAGTGTGTATATACAACACAAATGCACCTTTCCTACAGTTCAGTCAGTCATGTCACAGAAGATCTTTGGATCTGCTGGTTTTGAACTGTACCACATTTATCAACTGCATCATAAATAATGGAAGCATTTTAGACATGGCATTATGACTGTAGAAAGAGAAAAAAGTGTTCTGCTGTGCCCTCATCAACATTTAACAGCTGTAAAATGATAAAATTCAAGTTTATCATACCAGCTCTAATTTTTGTTATCAGCTAATATGATTCTTCGTACACTAGTTGCAATTTTACCAGATATAGCCACTTGTTCTGCAATGTAAAAAACAGCACATGGGTAAAAAGAAATAGAGTGAAGAATAGACACCAGCGGTGATAATACTGGTTGGGGTGTAGCCAGAGGTGGGACATTCTTACATGTTTGAACTCACTGACAGAAGAAGAGAGACGTTTTCTGTTATGTGGATGTATTATATAGTTATTGGCTCACTTTTGAAGATATGATTACTGAACATCTGTGATATATCTGTTCTGACAGTCATATTGTTTGAGTCTACAAAGACTGGTGACTGCTGCATGCTTGTTAATATGAAATAGCTGGCATACCAAGTATAAAGACAATATCTGCTGACTAATGACACATCTAATGCAGTTTGTCACAACTGAATTCTAAATCTGTTTTTCATTGTAATATTTTAGTCTTTTTTGAGCTTTATTTGTTTTATCCATGTTCTAGGAGTTGAGTTATTATGCTTTGACTTCAAATAAAAACTTCAGCCAGTTAATCTAACTGCACTTCTAGATCAAGTAGATGCAGTTTACTACTGCTTGTATTTGCTGTTTCCCTCACTGCAGCTGCAGCAATGCAGACTTTACGACACAGGCCTATAGAAATCTGCCTGTGCTCTCGGACTAACCATCCAGTGAAATAAGTAGTTAATATTCCCATCCACCTGTTACTGTATCAGCTAATGACAAGTCTCATGGGGTCTGCTTAGAGAAAGGTTCATTCCACAATCTCCAGAAACCTGAGCCCTGAATTTTAAGTCCACAGAGCGAGGCTTTCAATGCAAAGCGAGCCAAAAAGGATCCACAGCTCTTAAACAAGTTTCAGGCTGTGAGGAGGCCCCGCCATCAACCCTTCACACATCTACTTCCAAATGGTCGTTCTTGCAGTTGACTTGTGTGAGCGTTCAATGTATAAGGCAGTGGGCAAATCGTAATTCCAACTGCAACAATACACACGCTACACACAAGGGCTTTCAGGGCAGCCCTATTTTCTGATGCACCACAACATCTCAGTTCACTTGAGCATGTGTGCATGTTGCCACATGGAAAACCTTCTTCTATTACTACTGCAGGTGGTAGTACTGCAATCGACACAATGTACATAGCTTTTGATTTCTGGTGAAGAGCCATGTACTGCCGTTTGTTCATTCACTCCATTGCTTTCTTGTCCAGTTTAAGGTAATGTTGTATCACCAGATTCAGGTCTAGGACTATCAGTACTATCCACCCCAAAATTCTGAATAAAAATTCTCACTGACTTATAGTCCATTAAAATGTCACACCCACTCAGTATTGAGGAGTTCAGGTGATTTTATAAATCTAGTCATTTGAGCGTAGCACAGCCACACGTAGATGACCACAGCAATAGACACAGAATTGTGTTAATTAATGGAGACAAATGTTTAATGTAATGAATGAATGAACACAAAACACTGACATATTTACGCTAGTGTATTTTTTGGTATTATTTTAGCAGTATAAAATATGAAGTATAACCTATAACCCAGAAGAGCTGAGAGCTCCTTTAGAGCCCCCCCTAAATGTCTCAGGAGGCTTCCAGGGTGGCTCGTATCTTTTTCAGGGGATCCAAGCTCCCCTTAGCTCCCGTAATTTGAACTCTGGTAATGACACAACTTGTCATCAGTGCTTTACATGAGGTTTTACATTACACGATCAGTTAGGTTTTTTGTGATTTTCTTCATTATCATTATTTCTATTTACCTATATATTTCAATATTTCAAAAAGCTGTGGCAATTTATGACGTGACAGATTTGCATTTAAGACTATTGAAACAACTTAAACTGAGACAATGTGACACTCTTTCATTTGAACTGTGGTAATGAAGAGTTTACAGCACTTAATTACAGGCAATTTGCAAACCATCTTGGAATTAGCTTCAGACCATTATCCATAATATAAATCTAATTAGTTTAGCCTGACTGGTGACTACTGTGAAAGGGTTGTGCTTGACATGTGATTTAATTCTTTATTCTTTCATTGTCAATATTGTTTTAAATTAATACAACATAATGATCAAACCCATGACAGTTCTGAAGACATCTTGAGAAAGCCTATAGAAAGTTTGTACTGTGTCATTTAGTAGGCTGACTAGCACCCGGGCAGTGTGTGTGTTTTACATTAGGGAGTAAGAGAGTGATACTGTGCTTGAACTTGGCATGTAGTAACCTTTATGGTGGTATGAGAGGCGGTCAAAGTCAAACTCACACAGCCGTTTTTCATTCTTTTAACTTTTTCATCTTTCTGTCAAGCTTACTCTGGAGATTATACTTTTCTCACAGTTGTGATAAAGTAACAGCCGCAGTAACACCGTGGAGATCTGCTGGAAAAATACACAGAAACACTGATTTAGCAAACAAGTTCACCTGGTTTTATACAAGACATAGCCTCAATTTGAAAAAAACGTTAACATGTGTACTCTACTCATGCACTTACAAGCATATCTCCTGTTTTATTTGCAAAATGAGAAAGGTGGGGAATTGGATTCCTCCAAGCCTGCTGTTCCTAGTCAGTGCGGCTGTAGACAGCTGGGCGCCCACTACAGTTAAGATCAGAGGCCTTGATAACCTGGGCCCTGATTTATGGAGAGCAAGCGGCCTCTGCAATCACCTAATGAGGTAGAGAACGCAGAGTGTTTACATGTTTATTAGATAGCCAAAACCAGCTGGGGACACTTTTTCTCCACCTCACTGTCTTCCTCCCTCTGCCTCAGCATTCACAATGTTCCATCCCATTGCTTTGTATCATCGTATTATATCTTCATATTATATCCATTGTATTCATTTACTTTTTTATCTTTAAAAAATATTTTCTTGCAGAGCTGAATGACACTGTATGAATATGTATGTCATAATGTAGTTCACATTATGTTATAGTATATTGCATGGTGCCTTTATATAGCACAATGCAGCACATTCTGCACAATAACTTAACTTGAGCTGGATGTTTCCTGTTTGGAATGTCATTTCTGTTAAAAACCATAATTAGCAGATCAGGAGCATCTGATCCTTGCTTAGATATTAATCTGTAACTTTGATTCAACAAAGAAAACAAAGTCAGTCAATGCCGAAATTCACTGAAAACAAACATACCTTTTTATATTGTTGCCAGTTAATAGCGCCACACCCATGAGCGTGTAACAATGAATATTTGCTTTCTTCCTACTCAATCTGGCTCAGGTACTTTATGATCCCCGACAGATCCTATTGTCTCCTTTCACAACAGATCCTATTGTCCACTTTTTTGGTTGTTTTTCAACAACGATTAAATGTAAATGTATTTTGGTTCTACCTCACTGCCTTTTGTGAGATGGAACAGATTAGAATTTACACTGCAACTTCTCAGCTTTCACTAACTGATAATTTAATATTTAATAGTTTTACATCCACCAAACGGCTGCTCTTATCTTTGTGCTGGAAATTCAGTTGGTGGTTTATGTACAGGCACTTGTGTGCGTCCATATATAGACATTTTCAGTGACCAACATTCACAGGAAATAGGATCTCCTAATCCCTGCTGTTGGCTAGTCTCTTAAAATTAAAAGGTGGAACAAGTGGTGGTAAAGGCAGCAGTGGGGTTTTAGCAGTACTTCTATTATATTCATGACTCAACAGATGACCTGTTTTTCAACAATGTTCTCAGAGTTACAGTGATAAATGATAAAATAACACATGTGTACCTACAGACAAACACAAGCACAAAATAACCCATCAGCATCTCTGGAATCCCTCAACACCTGGGAAAAACTCTTTGCTGTCCAAAAAACTTAATGCACAACAGACTGCTTTCTTTCCCTCAGTCTCTGTTTCTCCACTTGGCCTTGTAAAACCTTTGCAAATCAAATCCGCTTTCCATCAAATTTTGGTAATTATTGTTTTTGTTAGAGGAACAGTGGTTCAGAGGATTTTCAGAGCTTGTCTTTCAGCTAGACAGGAAGTCTGCTGCTGCTTGGTTTTGGTTATCGGCTGCTGTGCTCTGAGCAGACTGTGTCAGAGTCCATGTTGAATATAGTGTAAAGGGGTTCTTTAGGACTTCTTACTGTTCTTGAATAATGGGCATTTGGCAAGAGTCACGTTGCTGTGAGTATTCACTGCTTAGGCTTTTGTCAGATTCTTCTCATCATTATAAAAAGGGAGGCGGAGACATAATCACACACATACAATGGCTTGAAAATGAACTCACATGTAAAGTTTATTTTCTTCAATAACTATACACTATGTTATTTCTGACACCCAATTTTTTACAGTGTTGCTGAGAGATTGACTGTAACTCAGACCCTTGTCCCGCTGGTGTCTCTGGATATGTACTGTACCTATGTTACTCTCCTTTTTTTGCCCTTGGCCTTTAGATGCCGACCGGCCGGCGCTCCTAACCAGCCCCAACCCCCACAAATCACTCAATTTTATACAATTACCTCTTGCTCCCTTCCTGCGCATGGCTGGGTGCGAGTGTCGCCCGTCTGCCTGCCATTGTGTGCTAATTTTAGGCCCATTATTTGCTGTAACAAATGTGCAATGGGCAGAGTCACTTTCACATTAATAGTTTGCACCCAGAGAGGAAGTCTTCCCCCTCATCATGGATCAAAGGTCTCCTCTATTGTATCTAACTTCCTGTTTCCCTTTTTAGCTACTGTGTGTTGATTTTTCTCACTCTCTCAACCTGGACCAAAGTGCTCAGCAGTTCAGGCTTCAGATTGGAAGCTGCTGTGAGTGACAAGCATGAGAAGATGCCTGGTGACCTTCCTGGTGATTGCGGTAGACCTGACAGGTGATGTGTGGAACCAGGAGGACATGAATGAAAACTTACGCTCTTGATATCACATGTCCACAGATGGGAGGGAAAATGTGGATTCTATTGTTGTACTGTCAGCAGAGGTGACTGAATTTGGCAAAATGCCTCATCACCTTTCTCTGGCTTAACACCCACAGATGGTAAATGGTAGAGGCTGAGTAGCTGCGATTACCGTGACCTTGATCTTTCCAAAATAAGTCTTTTCAGAGTAAAATAGGTTTGTGTGCGGTTTTAATAGTGTTCTGATAAGTTTACGCCTGCACAGCATGAGACTATTGCCAGCAGCATACATTTTTCATTTAGAAGATTTTAACCTTATGTATCACCTCCAGTGAGTTACTACTTGTTAGTATGACTGTTGTAACTAACCACGTGTCACAGGAAGCTGTACAGTGTGGCAGGCTGTTGCACTGTGAACAATTGACCCAGTACATGCCATCTATTAATCACACAGACATTTGTAGGGAAGAAAATAGGCAATAAATAATCAAGAAGAGAAAAGCAGTTATCAATGCCAGGGTGAAGAATCACATTTACACTGCTTATTAAACCACCTGGTGTTTTAATGTTGAGGTGAGCAGGAGCCAGAATGGGGGAAAAAAGCTGGTTAAGATTGAAAGGTGGGAACACACTATAACCTTAAAACCACAGAGTGGTATTAATGTTGTTGCTGTTCTGTGTATATGTAAAACATAAAGTTAGAACATCAAGTTTAAACATAAAGTTACGGAAACAGAAAACAGAAGCAGTAAATCACACAGTTTTTAAGCAAACTCAGTGTAAGTCACACACTAGGTTATCAAGTCGTTTGCTTCAGTGCGCATCTGCACTTAACAAAGTTTACACTGTATCCTGTCTCAGGCCTGAACCCATAAAGAGGCAAAATATTACGTGTGGGATAAAATAATTGCTTTATTTGTTGAAATCAGGAAAAATTCAGAAAAAACAGTGATCTGTTTACAGCATACTCTTTCGTGTGGTTCTTGTGCACAGTTTCTTGTCTAAGGATGCTATAAATTTGGCTAATGGATTTGAAGAGAGTCTCCTCTTTAATGGACTCACCCGTTTTTATACCCCAAGATAAACCCTATGGATACACACACTTATAATTACAAGAATCTGCAAATGTGATTCACACATACTGCCATGTGTATATATGGTCAGCAGAACCATCATGACTTTTGATTTTGCAATAAACAAATATCATAATATTAGGAGCAATAAGAGACTGCAGCATGACACAGTGAGGAAGCATTTCTCCAAGCACAGTGATCCTGTAATTAGGGCCACAGGAGGTAAAAGGGATTGCCGATTGCTGAGGGGATGACCTCTTGTGATGGGGGAAGGAGGCATACAGTGTAGGACCAGTACTACAGCTATGGGAGTGTGTCATTTTTTGCCATGTGACGTGTCCATGTTAATATAGAATGTCCCCTGTGGGACTGAGCCCTACAGACTCACAGAATGAGCAATTTGCTCATGATACTTTAGGTCAAACATGGTCCTTCGAGCATTTAAGGCCAATGAATTTCACAGAAACTGTGTAGCGAGCCACAGCTGACTCTCGGTCAGTGGATATTTATTTTGCATTTGTCCTTCTTTGCTGCTTCCCCAGTAAAGAACAAATCAGAAGAGAACAGACAGAACTAAACTAAACAGGGTTGAAAGTAGTTAATTGTTTGGTCAATGTGAATGCAGAGATAGAGCAAGATAGTTATGTTTGAATATTTTATTTTACATTATGATAAAACATTTTCGTCATTGTTTTGTGATATTTTTACCTGTCAAATGTTAGTTGTTGCACCAGGCTGCATTTTAATGCAAATAAGGCAAAGAGAAGAGAAAAAAAAGGCCAGGTGGAGGAAAAACAAAAAGACTTGGAGCCTGTGGGGAGAGAGAGAGAGAGAGAGAGTGAACAGGTAACTAACTGATTCCGCAGCTGTTCAAATGTAGTAAATATGTATGAACAACCAGGAAATATATATACACTGCAAATGAATATGGTTATAAGCAGTATCTAAACATACTGCATTCCAGACAGCTAAACAACAAAATTACTATGTAAGATCCATGTAAACATGATATCTTGTTTGTGTTTCCATTACGCTGCTCATGCCAATTTATTCACTATTTGATACAATGAACACTTTGTGTATTTGTGGACATAAATGGATAGGCAGACAATCATTCCTGTTCTGGATCATACATACTAGCAGCTATTTACATTATCAGTTACCACTTCACTGAAAAGAAATAATTAGACAAATAACATTCAGACTTTCATTTTGTTGATTTGACTATATTTAAAATCCATACTGACTTGCATTTCTTTGACTTACTGTAGCTTTTTTCTGTGCTGCACATAGAGAGAGAGGCTACTCTAGTTTCTGTGCTAAAGCCAGCATGTCTTTCTCTGCTACCACAAACAATAACTTGCTATAGCTACTGTGGGCTCTGCCTGGAATAGGCACAGACAAACTGACTTTATCCTCTTTTGTAAAGTTCAGGGGTCTGACAGACGGACAGACAAACACAGATGTGGAAGAATATCTCTAAGCGTCTGTATGTCATGGAGTCATGGGGTATCTCATGGGGCATGTTTAGAGAGCATGGAGCGGGGCTTCGAGGCAGTCGGGGTTAGTGCAGTGTGGAACAGAGCAGACTGATGGGGGGCAGGTCATAGTGCCTTCAGGCAGGTGGGGGTGGCTCAGGAGTTAATTGGTAGTTTGTGGTTTGATGCTGAACAGTGGTGACAAGTCTGTGTGGCCAGACCCAGTGAGCTCCTACTGCATTCACTGTTGCAGGGCATCAAGGCAACTGTAACAGCTTGCCAAGTCGTAGGGATAGAAACAGTGACATTAAGTGTAGACAGTAGGGAGTAAGGGAAGCAAAGAGAGAGATGAGTGGGTGGAAGAAGTGAAGGAAAATGATGAGAGGAATAAGGTAGATTCACTATTGTGTCTTACTTTTTTGTTTTTCCAGCTTAAAACCCAACTAAACTCAAAAAATGTATCTCCCTTTCCGAGCTTTCCTTTTTACAGTATGATGTTGACACTTTCCAAAGTTGCTATTCTAGTTGTTATACTGTAAATATGAACTGTTCACTTGTCTGGTGAAAGGAGAGGGGAGTGTTTCAAAGCCAGCTAACAGGCTGGAGAGGGGGGAGAGATGGGGCTTAGAATGAGCCTCCATGGAAGCATGACGCTGGGTTGACTCAGTGAAGCCCTGGTCCTAATTGTGGCCCAGGGAAACTATTGTAGCTGGGGTTCAGGTCACCCTGGGCCTCAGGAAGGTTACATTGGCCCTCTTAAACCTGTTGTTGCCTGGCGCTCACATAAAAATTACACCTCGTAAATATGGACAGCTAGGGAGTGTGTGAAGCAGGACAGGGTCAGTTACTTTTCTGAACCCTGCCCTTTAAACTTGCAGTCACCTTGTCCTGCTGCCTGTCTTTTGCTCTTAGCCTGCATGGCAGCTGTGTATTTACTGGCTTGTCTTTTGGTACTAGGTAGTTCCTTTCACCTCATGTTGCTCTTTAGCTTAACTGCTTCTTGTGTTTGCTTTGATATTTGTGCATCTGTTGTTAAGGCACCATAGCTCTGATGGCTTCTAATGTAGATGTTAATTTAATCTGTCTGTCAGTAATCATAAAGTATCTATCATGTCCTGCAAAATAAAACTTGGTATCTCCAAATCTTTTTCACATTATAGCTGAAATGAAATTGCCAGACTTTATGATAGATTTTAACATTATTTTTCTCCAGTTTACCAAAACACTATATGGTTCATCAAAACTGAACAGAATTCAGTCTTAGCTACAGAGCATCGGGCACCTCTTCATGTAAGTATTCTCTCGCCTGGTCTGTAGGGATGGTCCATCTAGGCCACTCACTGTATGCTTGAGGTGTATTGCTCTATATGCATATGTTTAGTACATGTCTTTTTGAATAAGGCTTCTTTTGTCATTAAAGTGAGTAATGGGGATACAGGCAATAGAGAGCCCAGAGGAAGGCATCAAAACCTTTGTCAGTCTGATATTGTTTTAGCAAATATTTATTCAGCTTCAACCTCATTACTCTGTCTCTCATTCTCTCTCTCTCTTTCCTTTCTCTACCCATTTTCTCCTTCTTTGGTTTCCCAGGGACCTATGTGGGAACAATAGATGTACAATTAACGTTGGCTAGGCATGGGAGAGAAAGCGTTTGATGTTCCTGTTGAGTGGCCTCCTTGCTGAGGGTAGGAAAGCAATGTTTGGCTGTGCTCAGGCTTTACAGTGTGTTTTTCTTGTTTCTGAAGAATATTAGCTCACAGATTATTAAAATTCAGGCCATAAATAAGCTGATGGCAGCTGCAATATCCCAGAAATAATGTTTACAAAGCCAAGACCCTCATTATCCCCCCAAGGTCTAAAGTAGGAAAACAAGGAGGGGGAGAAAAAAGGAAAATGCTTTTAGCCTCATGTATGCTCACTTTAATTCTACTCTTCTTCATTCTCATTTCCTCCTGTGCCACTTCCTCTCCAACTTAGTGGGAGGAGCAACTAAGAATAAGATATAGTCATGCTAATACTGGTCTAATGTAATGAAAAAAAATCTCCCACTGGTTCAGTCTGTAATGGTGACAGAAGTAAACATGCAGTGTACTACAGTTCTCTCAAAAAACGTTAAGTAAGTAAGAAGGTGTGTTGTTGCTTTTTCTTCTTTCAAAATAAAATTTAAAAAAATCTTTGTTTTCTGTATTGTTCAGTGTCCAGTGGACTAGACATTAGTACAGGACAAGTGCAGAGGATATACTGAGAAGGATCCCAGTACTGACACCAAAGTTGGTATGGAACTAATACTGTAGGTATATCAGTATATCCTCTGCACTTGTCCTGTACTAATGTGTGTGCTTCAAGTGTCTTGAGGCAGCATGTAAATGAGAGTCACCAGGTGGTTGGTGGTAGCATATTTGATTTTCATTCAAGGGGGCCAAAGTTTGTATTCACTTATTTCATAATTAAAGTTAATTTGTTAAACCATATATTAATTGGAACATATTTGTCATGTTGCTAGGATCTTTCCATAACTTTACCAATGCCATACTTTCCATGCAAAAGGAAGTGAAAATTTATTGGGTTTTAAGGATAACCGCTGAGCAGTACAGTGTGCTGAATCAAGCTATCATATCAAGTGCAAATCAAATTTAACAATGTCACTGTCTGTGAAAATCATCAATATATTAAGGCATAACAGTATTAGCAGCCATAAAATACATAATTTTCTATCATATACTCTAGTTTTATTAGGAAATTATTAACAATTGCTTTTTTTTCTTAACACAAAACAACCAACCTGCCCTCTACTTCTGTGTCGAGCTCAGATGTTTGGACATCCTCCTGAGATATTATCACAAAAGAGGACTCCATCCATTGGAGTGGTACAGCCAAAACCCATGGCCACGAGGACCACAGCCAATTCATCTTTAAATGTGGCCACGATGAGAAAGGACATTCAAAAGCATGCCCGCTTTGTGATTGCACAATAGACATTCTGGGAAAAAAATATTGGGGGAGCCATGAATTGGTTTCAGTTGGCTGCCCTGGCAACCCAAGAAGTGAGCGATAGCATTTATATGCACTGGAGGCCAAGATCATCAAACCTTTGCTATGAAAAGCGTCCAGGTTGAAGTGACACCAGCACATTTGTGGCTCATTTGTTTGGCTTTACATAATTCTGGATGGAAGTTCATGACAATAAGTACTGCCAAATAATGACCTGGCTCACATCTTTAACACAACCACAAAATATAAACCTTCATTCACTGGCTATTTTATTGAATAGTCCTGTCTAATACAATTCAATTCAGCAGCTCTGCCATGAATTGTACTTTTACAAAGTTATACTTTCTCAGTTTTTAAGTTGAAACTGTCAGGAAAAATTGATAATTCTACTGTAGGTTTATTATTTAGGTTATAGTGGGTGGTGGGGTCATATTATATTAAGATGTGGTTCTAATGCTGTGGTGAACCCCTGATATTGTGTGTCATGGCTTCTGGTGCTGTAACTATGAATTTGCAATTTGGGCCACACAGAAAACACAACCCTGTGTGTGTACTATGTGTGTATATGTGAAGTAATAAGCACAACCTAGTAGCAGACACACCCTCATACACTACTCAAATCAACAAGCAAACATAGTGCATACACTTTCAGCGCAGTGGTGGCAGGTGCTTGTTCTAAATTTAGGTGTAACGTCAGTGTCTTTGATCACTGGGGCTGCTGATGGAGGGCACTGAGGGTCAGAGTGTGTTTTCATAAAAGATGGGAGAGCGGAGAAAGAGAACAGTGTGTCACATAAAAGCCTGTTGCTTTGTTGTGAAAGCAGAGTGGAGTGAATGTATATTGAAGTGTGAAGTAATGAGGAGGGTGTTGAATCCTCTCAGGCAAAGCATAAGCAAATGTGAATCCACACAGGCGCTCGCACACAATGTCAATGCTGTCTTACACCCACACTCAGTGTGGTGCAATGAATTGGAAAATGTTGGTCATCCACTGAATAAGCAACCTACAAGACCTCATCTGGAAAAGTTATGGTTAGGTTTTTGGCATGGAAAGCACTTGGTTAGGGTTAGAGTCAAACTTTCTAACTTGATTATTTGCATTTGTATGTTTTGGGAGAACAGTCTTATGAAAAAAATAAGATTGAAAAAACATGTTGTTCCTTCAAGCAAGTGTTAACATTTTAAAATATTTAGCCAAGACCACAATCCTCCAAAGGATTTTGGGGAGACAGGTAAGGCAGTAAGATCTATTCTTCATTGTCAAACCAGAAATATACTTTACATTGCCTACCAGTTATGACAGAACGAGAGGGATTACTTAAAAACATATTCTTAAAAAAAGCCCGTAAAGAGTGGAGGTGCACGAAAGTAGGGGTAAGATGTATATTTTTTTTGCTTCAGTGTCTTTCTCCCTTGTCTTCTGTAATCCGTCTTGTTAAGTGTGTCTAAGACTATCCATTTGGCTGTCACTTTGCATCCATTTCTTCTGAAAGCTCATCTACTCCTCATGGCAGCTAATGGAAGTATTGTGGAGGTGTGGCACTCAGATGGCACACTGGCAGAGCAGCCTGAGTGTCAGTATAAAGCAATACATTCCGGTGATGGTTTTCAGTATCACTGGCAAGGAACAGGATGTTGGTGTTGTGAAAGAAAATGTGTCTAAATTAGGGTCACTGTAACCATTTGGGTGACAAAATACAGCAACATTATTGAAAGTGTGCAAACATATCATTTATGTCAGTGTTTTGTAGTATGACAGAAAAGCTGTAAGAGATAATTTAGTTTGATCCTTTAAAACAAACAAACTCAATGATAAAATGACAACAGTAGTGAATAGTGGATGAAATTTATTGGTAGCACGTACACAAATTGGCAAAATGGAAAAACTTCAATATACTCTGCATAGGATTTAATGAAACGGCTACTACTCATAGGATTGCTGCCAGCTGCAGAGCTCCATTTACAACTGAGGGAGAGAGAGGATAAATCAGAAGTCAAATGTCAATACGCCATCAGCCAAATCTCTCAACCTGATGAAACACAAGAATAATCAGATTTGGAGACGCTTTTTGGGAGTGGAAGTTCTCTAGGAGAGGGAGCGTTGGGTGATGATATGAGCAGAAAGGACAGAACAAGGAGTGCTTTTTCCTGACTGACAGACAGTCCCAAACAAGACCCTTTTCTGGGGGTGGGGGGTAATACTGGGTCTCGTCCTCAAATGTGATCCCGGCATTTTGGAGAAAAAACTCAGAAGGGGAAAAATGAAGTTCTTTGTGGAGAACCGAGGATGCGTTAGTTGATTTGTGGGCCAGATAAGGGTAGAGAAATTTAAGGGTTGACAGATGAATTAGTGTTGGCAATTTTTTCTATATAATGTTTTCATGCGCTTGCATTTTGTTATACAAAGGGTCAACTGAATATCTGCAGTATTTTACTTACATGCATACTGGATTGTACCTGTAAACACCTGCAACTGTGTTTGTCTATACTGACAAATATATGTATCGTTGTTGTCTTTTGCAGCTACTACCTGAACACAATAGAAAGTTGCTTCTCCGTCGAAATGAACATAAAAGGTCTCGTGGTTGTTTCCACACACTTCCGCCCCTCTTATCACACACTTGCCATCACTTGGTCTGCCACTGACTGTTTGCATACATTTTACAATGACATGCATTTATCTGTAAAGACTCAATGAAATGTGAGATTCCTCTTCAATGGGGTATGTAATAATTTAGCGCATGATTCATCCATCACAGACAGAGCATGTTTAGACAGGGTAGTTTGTTACACCAGTCATATTGTGTTGTGTATTTAATTCAGTTTGAATTTTATGGCTGAATAACGACAGTCTTTAATATGATACTGTATTGATGTATATGGTATATTGTGTTTTCTAGTTAAAGCAAAACATCAACATAAACAAGCAAGATCACATAGAAACCTTTAAAGTCATGTGTGTGGTGTTGGATGTAATGACTCTGGATGAAGTGTCCATAAAGTTAGTACGTACAAGAATGAGTTTACATCCGAAAATAACAAAAAAAAAAAAACAATATGCAAACATAAACATTAATAATTGAATAAAGCATGTGTAAAATAGCCCATTAAACTGCATTATCTTTATGGAAAAAAAGAAGTACATTCAAGTACACTATTAGTATACTTCTTTGAACTAAAAATTATACTTGAAGTATACTTTTTATGTACTTCTTAGAAGTAAACTAAAAAGTGGGCCAAGTCCTAAGAAGTATTAAAATAGTATACTAGAAGCAATACTTAATATATTTGAAGTATACTTGAAGTATACTTCATAAAATAAACTTTAAGTATACTACTTATTTGTAAGGGTTAGGCACTTCATTGAATACATACTACTGCAATTTCTAAAATAAAACTTTAAACAGTTTAAACTTACAAAATGTATATTTCAAATCTATTATAGATCATAAATTATTCTCTTGGTCAGTATTAGTTCCACCTGAGTATCGCTTGTCATATCATGACCCAGACTTTGGATTATTATTTAGACAACATGGCAAAACATTTTTCTTCTCTCACTTTACTAGCTTTTCAGTTTATTATAAATTCAGCTTCACAATGCTAATAGGCTACCGTTTATCACGTGACTTTCTTTTTGGCACGTCTTGGTGGTGGGGGGTTAAAACATGTTGCACAGTTGTTATTTTGTGATTAACCCTCTGCTTTCAGCGGCACTGGAGAAGAGTTCACCGTCCAAAACTGTGATAATGCAAACACACTTCACATAAACAGAGGGGAGGCTTTCAGATGATGTCAACGGGCCAGCTGTTCGTGTGACTCTAACTGATCCATACTATTCAGCTCTGTCAATGAGGGAGCAGCATGTCTAACAGAGGGCGGGGGGCAGAGGGCTACTGTAATGTGGAAAACACCGGTGCATTTGCAGTAAGAGACGTCACTATGCCGGGATGATTTTCCTGTCTTTGGGCTTCAGTCCGTCAATAACTGTGTGGTGCTGTTTTATATCTTGTTTTGAGTTGTAATGTGAAGCATGAGCATCTGTGTGTGAGTGTGTGTTTGTGTGTGAGCATGTCAGCCATACAGTGCACACTATCATGCTGCAGCAGCGCCAGGTAGGACGCAAACACACAGTGTGCGCTGTGTTTCCGTGGAGCAGAGACAGAGGGCCTGAGTCCGAAAGAGACCTAACAAAGCAGCAGGCACGTATTCTTTACTTCATTGTTATTTGTCAGACTAACAAAGTTAACCAAACTAATAACCTATAATAGAATAATAACATAAGTAAGAAGAGATTTGCTGGGGGCACCTGAGTGTAAATGTGCCTTTATTTAGACCGCAATGCCCCAATAATTAAATATTAGACTAAATATATTTGCAGATGCAATTTTTTTCTGTATTAAACCTAATTACATTTTTGTTAAATTTGGAACCAACGTAGCTTGTTTTATTAATTATATAATTATCTTGTATTTTAAGAGGAATATTTATGTGATCTAATTTTACTAGCGATTTAAATTGTGAAAAAATATATGTAAAGGGAGTTTAGTGCTAAATAGAACAATGCATATTTCATAGTGTTGATGTGATGATACAAGTTAAACACTGCCCTCTCGTATAATTCTGAAACAAACAAACAAAAAATAATGATAATAATTATTATTATTATTAATAATAATAATAACAACAACAATAATAATAATAATAATATATTGTATTT
>OMLM01001713.1:10715-22655 GCA_900302695.1 Helostoma temminkii | reverse complement strand
CACAGCCCCTGGACCTTGTTCACCTTCAGGAGCCCACGCCTGAGGCTGCCCAGAAGCGGTCTGAGCAGAGGATGTATTGTTTACAGGAGGCTGGATTTTGGGAGGCAGCAAAAGAGTGCTGTCCAGAGGCAGGGATGACAACTGGGGACCTAAAGGAAGGAAACAATGCACTTCTTGTACTCTGCAAGTTCTGATAATGTAGAAACAGGATTTAGAATAGATTAAACTCAACTAGTTCAGTATTTCTCACCTAGCTGCAGCTTGCATGCATAAGCATAGAGTTTAAGTTTGCGGAGGTTGTCGGTGAGCTGCTGGCCAGCCCAGGGTCCAGTCATCCACTGGTCCACATCCAGCTCATCCAGTTTTTCTGGCTCCACTTCTTCACCTACACGAACAAAACCATCCCTAGACACTTTGGCCAGGGGGCGATGCTTCCCAAGGCGGCACGTCTGGAAATGGAGTCATAGCTACTATTAATTATCTCATTAACACTTAAGTTCCAAACGTGTTGAAATTCTACGTATTCTAATACTTTTTCTCATTCAGAATACAGTCTCCTACCTCATATACAGCACTGAGCTCCTGGAAAAAAGCCTGAGCTGAAGCCAGCAGACAGGGGCTGTTAGGGCACAGCACCACATAAGCAACATCCCGCTGCCCCCCATAAGGCTCCAACAGCAACTTCTCCCAGAATGGTAATGCCAAAGGGGATAATGCCAAGAAGTCCCTCTCACGGTCATAGCCCAGTAGCACTGTAGGAATGGGCAAGGGCTCTGGAGACTCCTCCGAACCTTAGATAAACAGAAATGGTGACCATGTTAGTATTACAGCATAAAATCTGCATAAAAATGAAGGCTGCATTGACTTACCGTAGGAGCCTCTCCCAGCCATTTTATGAAACTGCTGCCAGGTGAGTGGACCCTGAACGTGTTGGATGTTTTCCCATGTCCGTCCTGTTCTCTTCTTCTGGATGGCATCCTGCAGAAAAGGCTGCAGAGACAGCAGCAAACGAACCATATCCTGGGACGACAGCATGCTCATGTCTGCCACTGTGGAGCACAAACACATGCACAAATGCACGCACACACAAAAAGGATACATGAACAGGTGCACACATGTTAACATTCTATACACAAAAGAAACAAGTAACAAACATAAACACATTAATACATAGTTTAGATAACACAGAGGCAGCTAGGCAAGGTATAAGCATATTTGCATCTAAAATCTTTATAGTCTGTAAAGTAGGACTTAATATGAGAAGTTTATGACACACTGTTATGTTATTTTCCAAATCCCTGCTTTAGCAGCCAAATCACATTTCTTACTGTTAGTGTGAGGCCATGGGTGAAGAGCTGTGCTTCTAACAACAGCTGGATCTACTTTCCCTCCTGTAGGGTTATCCACATACTGCAGTCCTTGTTCCAAGGCATTGTAACACTCCACACAGGCATCACTCCCATCTGCCCACTGCTTTTCAGACATCCAACTTTGGAGCAATGCCCCCTTGCGGCCATGACAGGAACAGCTGAGGGGGAGATGCAGTGATGCCAGGGAAGAAATGGGCTGGGAGCTCTGTTCCTGCAAAAGGATCATGACTTGCGGAGTAGCTGGGGCTGCGTCTTGTGGTCTTTTGGCTTTGGGGTCTCCCATAGTTGGGTCCCGCCTGCAAAGAGCCAGCCTTCTCTCAGCCGCCCGGCCTACTTCAGAAGTGCGACCAAAAATATCAAGCTCATCTTCTAGAAAGAGGCCTGTGCCATGGGCCAGCCGCCTGTTTACAATGGCACTGAAGCCACACATACAGCGATACTGATCTTCACAGGTGGAATCAGGGATATAAACCCCCACATCTGCCCCTTTGACATTCATATTGCAGGCACAGATACAGCAGCTATCAAAGTTGCGATCCTTAAAAACGTTGAGGACGGAGTCTGAGAGCAGGAGGACAGCGTACAGGCTGTGGGCCTCAGGCAGGGAGGGTCCTGGTCGAGCTAAGTGCTCTACAGAGCTGAGAGGCAGGCTGGTGGAGGGTGTGGAGATAGGCGAACTGAGCTCAGTACCATCTTGCTTCACTGAACCCTGCCCAGAGCTTGCAGCATTAATACCCCGGGGTGTACGAGGGGTTCGTGGAGTGGGCACAGAGAAGCGGGGAGTGGCAGGGGATGGAAGGATGCCAACGGTGGTGCTCACAGATGCAGAGGTGGCACTTATTTGGCCATACTCCTGATCTGAGAGTGCGTTGACACTGGGGATGTTTCTGAAAAAGAAGAAATAAAAAACATGTAGTCAGTTAGGCAAGATTGTTTGTACTGTCTAGACAGAAGCTGTTGAAGGTTGAGCTATTCCTTACACTAAAAACAGAGTAAATTGTTAAAAACCAATTTGTCTAGACATTGTCATCCTTAGAGCAATATTCTGTGCCTGCAAAATGAATTTTATAGTAAGACTGAGAGTGCTTTTGAACCTACAGTTTAGTAGGTCTTTAGTCTGTTGAAATCAAACTCAAATTTGTTTTCCATCTTGGTGCAGTTAGTTTTGTCTGGTGAGAACACAGTAATCGCACTGAGGTGAAGACCCGAGACCCCAGAAAAGAGGTGGTCTCGATCCTAATCATTTAGCAAACTTATATGATTTACTTTCTTTGGTTTGTACATCTAAACATACTGAAGGATGAATCTCGTACAAATGTGTCATGAGGATGTGTAGACATTTGGTCAGACGATGATTTCCCGTGTCACATAAACAGTAACAACAGTCCAGAACAGGATCTTCTGCCTGTATTTCCTTTTTGGTTCCCATGGCAGACACGTTTGACCACTAAGCAGAGAGGACACTCTCATTTTAGTGCACTTGGATTTTTCTCTGTGTGAAAAGAAACTGAACCAAGTGGAAAACGCTACAAGATTTGTGAAAATGCCCTATAAGAAGCTGACTACTTACGTGTATCCATCCCTGATGAAAGTGGTATTCTGGGAATGTATGACTGTGGGGAAATGTTCCATTTTGGGCAGGAGAGACCAGGATGGACGGTAGTAACATTGCTCAGGAATCTTGAGTAGTGGTAGAGTCTGGCTGGGCAGGCAGGATAAAGGAGCAAACATAGACGAGCCTATCTGTGGCTAGATAGAAAAAATTATTATTAGACTATGATATATAACAAGATATATATAGCTACCAGGAGGCAATTCATTAAGCATGGTAAGCAGGTTTTCATTAGCTAAACAAGATATGAAAGAGGATAAACAAGAAAGAGGAAGTGTCACTATTATGTGACTATTTCTGGGTGAACATGCAATTTGAATTAATGAAATGCATTTGTGTCCTTAAATCCTGGTAATTTCTATTATTTTGCCTATTGCCAACAAACCCTATTAAAAAACCAAAACCCCTAAATAATTCCTTAAACATGCAGGAACTGCACTGTTTTAATGTGATAGCTGCAGAGAAACACACATTTAGTGCACTAGTAAGTATTTACAGCACCAGACAACAAAAAATACATTACAGTGTCCAGTGCAATGTTATGGTTCACTGCTCTTATGAGCATAGATATGAACATATGAACATAGATGATTATTTTGAATATTGTGTCATGAACCTCTTCAAACTCTTCAAGTCTCTTCAAATGTGCAGTTTTGGTTATGTGCCCACTGTAGCTCCTAATCATTTTTAAACGTGTCCTAATGAAAGCTTTAACTCTTGTTAGTCTAAACAAGTCTGGCAAACCTTCCCTCACTACTCCCATTTGCTATGTGATATTCCCACATCAATAAGCAAGGAATGTATGTTGTTTGCATAGTAGATCAAATTAGTAGAGGCAGTAGTATTATACAAAGAAAAATGTATTACAGCTGAAGCCACAGTAACACCCAGTTGCCATTAATCAGATCAAATCTAATCAGATGTTAAATTGAACCTTTAAATCTTGTTCACATGCTTCACATGTTGAGTTATGCTAACAATACTTCCTGTCTAAGAGGAGATTATTTGTGTTAACTAGCAGATGCATTCAGTACAGATGTCTGACTCACAACATAAAGTAATTAAAGGGCAACAGGTAATAGTGAACCAATTCAAACAGCATATGTAAGCCTGACCATCTGCCAGTCTGTCAGCAAGTACTTCCACTAACTTGACCTTGATGACAGAATTAAATAATTTGTCAAATGTGTAATTAACAGAGAGTTTTCTCAGACTGCATTTTCCACATAATGCCCACAGCTAAACACGCTACCACGTGTGCTGGTATTGAAGGATTTGTCTCCTGACCTTGATGTCGTCCTGCCTTGGACTGGCCATGCCCTCCTCCATCTCCATCCTGTATTCAGCAAGCTGGATAGAGGCAAAGGGTGGCAGATGGTCAGCTGCTCCACTGGGGGCAGGGGGCTCCTGGCTCGGGGTGTCACGATATGTCATGATGGGAGAGAAAGCTGGATGCTGCTCTAGAGAAGGTGGGGTGGGAAACATCCTCTGGAGGTCTGCTACTGCTGAAAGAAGACACAAATTGAGAAAGAGATGAAGAGAGACCAACACATAATTACAAACTTAGAATGTTTCTTATTAAGACTTAAGAACTAAATTCCCATCAAAGTGACTCACTTGATGGATAAGGAACTGCGACTCTCCCTTCTTTCCCTATAGGACGATCTTCAGTTGTCACTGGTAGCTTTGTTGACTGCTGGTTGGGGTAAACGGTCTACAAATGATCACACATAAGATTAGTGGATTGGTTTTAGTTAATATAATAATTTGTGTTTCATAGTGGAAGTATAAGGAATACAGAGTAATAGAAGACCCATACAAGACCGAATATATCTCTACTAATTACTGTATGTTTGTAACAAATACAATTTCAAAATAGTCTCTTTATATAAAATTTAAGAAATATATAAGAATAAAGTACCCCCAGCTCTTCCTCGTCTTCATCAAATATGTTGTCTAGATCAGAGATATTGACCACAAGATCTTTTTCTCTGGTCAGAGAAGGATTGGCTTTGGCAGCTCCGTCATCCTGACCTGATTCATCTGAAACAACACACAAACAACTTCAAAATAACTGCACAGGCGCACTCATGAAATGTGGATTTCACTCAGTCTGCTACAGAATATGTATGACATTAAAACCTACCTGATTTTGAAGCTGAGTTAAAGATTGACATAGCATCTTTCCCATCAGGTAGAGTGCCATTGCTGGTGATTTCATCTCCCTGGTAAATGAATTAGAACAAAACAACAATGTTCTTAGTTTAATTCCAGTCTAACCTTAGTTATACTCTTTTAAACAAAGATTTTGTGAGTAAGATGCATCTGCATTTTTTGCCACAGCACAATTGCACACAATCTTTTTAACAAATTAGCAACCTTAATGCCACAAAATGCACCTAGTTAGCCTATGGGAGATCAAAATTATTATATACATTATGTTTTTAAATCGTGTGTTCTACCTTAGCCTTCTTGCTGGATTCTCGCCCTTGGCCCTTTAATCTTTTGGAAGTGGAGAACGTATACTCAATGTCTCCCTCCTTAAAGTCGTAGGGATCATCCCCAGGCTCCCGCAGTGCCTCCACACCTTGCTGCTGGAACAGGCCCAAGGTGTGGATGTGGTCTTTTAAACTCTCCTCTGAGATTTTAAATCTCTTTTGAGTCTGTGTGTATAGTCTGAAGGAGACAAAGAGAAATGCAATCATTAATGCGCATTAGTAATAGTTTTTTAATATTCAAATGTCTAGAAGCCTAGAATCCCTTATATATAATATATCAATTTGTGGTTATTCTCCTCTTCCTTCCCCTTCCAGCCAGACCAGCTATCATGTTTTTCTCCTACCTCTTTAGTGAAACTCCCTCAGTGGCCGTCTCTGTTTTTACTTCCTCTAATGTATCAGTGGGGAGATCAGGAGGTCTGCAGTCAGTCTTATCAGTCCTGGGAGTCCTGAAGCCTTTCCACCAGTCTGCCCCATTCTCCCTCTGCCGCAGCAGAGCCGTATACACAGCTGTCTCACTGGTAATCACTCCTAACCCTGAACCCCCATCTGGACACACTGTCATATCCACAGGCCCATCAAGAACCTCTGGGTCCTGTACCCGGGGGTGTGGGCTAAGTGTGGGCGGGAGTGGAGACAATGGTGAATGGAGAATAGACTCAGGGACTTTCCTGCCATTTGAGACAGGTTTGGGATACTTGCAGCTTGGCAGAACAGCCATAGTGTCCAGGGGTGGCTCAAGTGCTACAAGACCCCCAAGCTGAGGCCCTCCTGTTGAGTCCTGTTCCAGAGGGGTCTCCTGCATGACTGATAGGCGATGGTGGAAAGGGATCATGGCTGGCTTTTTGGACTGTTTGTCAGCCTTTTCTGTCTTGTCACTGGTTTTGTGTTTAGGCGCAGAGGAAGGGTATAATGATGGGCCAGAGGACTGTGTAGGGTTGGCACTAGTTTGGGGGTTGGCAGTGGATGTGATGGTCAGATTAATCTTCTGCTGCTTTAACCTGCAACAAAGTTAAACAATACAAACATTAAAAACAAACCATGCCATGTTGTAATGAAACCTAATCATTATTATCATAGTACTGTAAGCAAAATATTATCAAAAATTATTTGATATTTACCTCTAATAAAGGTATATAATATTGCTAAATTATCAAAATGTTGAGAGTTACTGATAATGTCTGCACTCACAACACTTTTATGTTTGGATTTTCAAAGACTACAAGGTTGTTTTTTTTCCCAGATCTGCCAACTTTTTTCAGACATTTTCAGTCTCTTCCAACTACACTGTACTATTTCCAAATTTGGTAAGTGGTACAGATCAATAAACTACGAATACTAACATCTTTTATTTAATTTAGACTGATCAGGAACCTGAGCAACAAATTCACACAACTGTGAACTTGACATAAAAACTATATTCAGTGTAAAGAATATTTACATGTATTTTATAATTAGCATGGAAACAATTGTCAGATGCTGTATACATGGGTATTTGCTGCAACGTGGATGCTTGGCTGCAGCTCTGTGTACCTGGAGCAGCTGCAGGACATTCTCGATCCCAGATCGTTGAAATCCCACATTGTAACTCCATTTGGCACTTCCTTCTTAGGTGTCACATCAGTCCCTACTGTATAATTCGATCTGCAAGGAACAAAAACACCCATGAGGGCACCAGCTCACTGACATCACAGCACTTCAATAGTAACCATACCGCACAAAGAAAACAAACCCAGCAAAGAATAAACATACATGTGCTGAGGAAGGTTGAGATGGTACTCTTTCCAAGCCTGATGGACCACTTGACAGGTGAGCTTCTTCCCAGAATGCTTTGGACTGATGCTAGTGATGCCCATGCTGCTGTCCAAAGTGGGAACACTAGAGACTGAGGTCACAAAACCACTGTCCGCTGAAAAAAATGACATGAGAGGTTTTAATATAGGTCTAAGCACAGCATTAGATGTAGCTTTATTTTCATCTACTCCACTGGGCGTACATAAAGTTAAAGTGCACATGTGGAATTTTACTGAGCATGAAAGAATACGTTGGACTCAACCACAACGTACAGTTTTCTATATTTTTCTACAGCTTGTCAGAATAAGAACTCTTTGCCAGGAATTATAAGTCAAGCAAAAATTGCTCAAAATTACTTAAAATTACTATATAATTAAAATAAAATAGATAAATTATCCCAAATGTGGTTTTAATCAGTACGTTTCAGATAGATTTTCCTGTGAGGTTTCAACATGTCAGCACATAACCAATCAGCTGCAACATGAAATCCACCTGATGCTTTTCATATAGTGGTGAACAAGTTTGAGCAAGGGGGCTCTGGCAGGTCTATGACTACACGGCCTCACACACAGCATGGTATGGTAATAATGAACAGTATTCATTTTTTTCCATGCTGACCTCTGTCCACCGCAACATTTAACATCACCAGGTGGATTTAATGCGGTTGCTGATCAGCATGCATGTAGTGGGATATCTAACATCCCTACTGTGTGCGCATAAAAAGGAATCTGTCTGAATATTTGTTACCTGAGCAGGGCTGCTCTGGTGATGTTGGTGGTGTGAGCGGCACGCTGCAGTGGTTCGGCTCCCTGTTGAGGCCCTGAGCTGCAGGAACAGGTGGGAGCTGCTCCACTGGAAGGTCCCCCTGGGCAATCAGCACAAAAGCAGCTGGGTAGGTCATCCTTACTCCACCTGGAAAGAAGAAAGAGGAACATTATCCACTGTAGCGAAACTACAATGTAATAAAACTATGGCTGCTGCTCACTTTTAACTACAAAGATTGTTAAAACTGTTTCCTCCATCTGTAAGAGTCAAATAAATCAATTGCAAGTTATTTTCTTTATTACACAACACCCACATAAGATTTATTGTGCACTTAATTTAATTTAATTTAATTTTATTCACTGCTCCTATACATTTCCTTCTTAAATCCCTTTACATTTACTTCTGTGCTGTCAGGCAGTTAAAACTAGACAGGCTTTCATCTTTAAATGTAAAAGCCACTGGTATCCACTGGTAAGAGGTTTGATTATAATCAGGTCAAACGGACACTGTGGGATCAGACTGATTAGACAAAGTTGTTAGATTAACACCCTGGAGCTTTGACCTGTCTTCCATATCTTTCCTGCTCTCTCTTCTGCTCCCTTCCAGTCATCTCCCCTTTGCCATTCTGAGATGAGCTAAGAAGCTTCAAGCATCACTGCAGCCAAAGTTCAATAGCACCACCTCCACTGATATCACAATTGAAACTGCAATTGCCTGAGAGTCTACTGGGAGATCAGGGGTAATCAATGTGATGTTGAACCCTCACTACTTCACAGTAAAATCTGATTTATCCTCTTATTTATCTTATCTTATTGCTTTTTTAATGCTCAAAGATCTGCAGTATTCATTATTACTGTATGTGCCACTGTGTGATTATGTTTCACTGCTTCACTTTCCACACATTTGTAAGTCTACCAAACACTTTTTCCATACCTACGATGACCTCCACTGCCACATGACAGTTCTGATCATAGGCCTGGCTTGCTTCTTCTTTTTCCTTTTCTCCACTTCCCTCTTTCTGCTTAAGTACCATGGGGTAGAAGTAGCTCCACTCCTCCATAAGCTTCCGTGCCGCTGGGTCACTAATCTTGTAAGCCTGACCTGTCAGAGTACCGCTCAGACCATACGGACACAGGATTACTGCAGATGGATAAAACAGGTCGGAAAGAAGGAAAAAACAGTGAGTAAATACATAATACATAATAATATATGACAGTATATAATATATAATAATCACATTTCATGTAATCATTTGATTGTTTTAGCTAATTGCAAAAATAAGAAAAGCTTCTTACTTACTAATGAACCTGCTATAACAACCTGCAGTTTCTAATGCTCACCGCTGTTTCATGATATTCTACTTTGACTCTGCTGCAGTTTGGAGGAAAATATAGAATTTTTCACTTCACTACATTTGTCTAACAGCTAAACTGGTCACTAGTTAGTTTGTAGCTAAATACAAAATAATCATGTTAATAAAATAAGAAATAACTGTTATTTATAAATAATACTGGAGTATTTATATAATTTGGCAATGCTATTTTTGCTTTTTATCTGTTTACAATCTCCACTGCTGTTAATTTGATAACTTCACATCATGTATTTTACAGTGATACATGTTTTTTCTGGTTATGCACCGTAGTGCATATTTACTGAACATTATCTTGTTTTGTGCATATCAGCTGTAGAAGAAAACAATGTTTTGTGGTATTACCTTGTACTGGTGTGATGGAGGTCTGTGCAAGGCGAATGTGGTGTTCTGTGATGTGGTATACAGGATGATGCTGGGCAATCTCTACGCTTGTGCACACGTTGCTCTCCCCATGGAGGAAGAAGGAGAAGGAACATGATAGGTGTTCACTGGAAACAGAAGACAGTAAAGGTTTCCATCATGAGACCACAGACAGAAAGAGCACGCAGATGTAGTGAAGCAGATCTCCTGTGTGTGTGTGTACAGTGAGTGGATCATTGAAAAATTGTGAACAAGATCTTCGAGCTGAGCTTCAACTTAATATAAAACAACACAACATAAAACAAACTAACAATACAAGTTTGGCCTGTAAACACAACACTGTTCTCTTTGTCTATTTGAATTACAAGTGAATTAACCTATACAACTTTTAATGTAATTAAATTGTGATTTACACAGAAATAAAATAACATTTGATTGTGCTAAACTGGATATTAAATAAAACCATGAATCATATTTATTGAAAAGTAAATCATAAATATGCCAGCCTTTCTGGCAGCAACGTGACAGATGATGAGTGCATTTCTCCAAATAGCAATTTAGCAAACAACTCAAAGAGGGTGTCTTTGTAAAAGCCTTACTGAGCACTATCTACATTGATCTTCCTCATCATTTCCCACACAGGCTCCTTATTGCACGTATAAATCCTCATTTGCTTGTTGCTGATCGTGGTGAGTTACATGTGTAGATAGACAATGTTATCTTTATTACACTGCCCAGGCATAGTTCATCACGCATTGCTCTTTTTTTAATCACGGAGATATAATTGCAATCTATATACCAGTATGTGGGCTGGGCATCATTAGCTACCAAGATGGCTTCACTGGTGTATATTTTTAATCTTTACCATCCTGGTTTTCATATACTGTATGTCAGACTGACAATATACTCAGCAGGTACTGTAATCTCCTTGTTATTACCCTGCTGCCTATGCAATATCTCCCCTGCCCTGAGGGAACTGGACCTCTATTTGAGCTGTAATGGATCATCAAATTCAATAAAATGGCCAGTTCCACGGTTACTCATGGGCAGAATTAAACACAGTCATGAGGGAGCCCAGCAGCTTGTGGAATTTACTGTGGCAACCTCAAGATGGCGCTGAATGCACCCAAAGAGAGAAGATGCCAATTTATCAGTTTTAACATTCCTGATGGTCCTAAAAAAACATAACAGCAGGTGGATTGAACACGGAGCAACAAAGCTAAAGCACATACATATGAATGCACAAGACTCCACAGAAACACATCCAGAGAACTAGTTCATAACCGTCACAATTCACATGTCCACACATGAGTCAAAATGCTTTCAATGTCACTGCCCTCCAACCTTGTCCTCAGCGCATAATTACACCATATGAAGAGCTATATATAGCTACATGTGGAAGTTCAGGAGAACAGCTGCAAGTCAAGAGTACCAGTCCAGCTAACTATCATGCACATATGCACAAACAACTACAATTTACATTTAGGGATCTATTGCATATAGTTCATTCATACATAATATGCCACTATTATTTTACTTTTTGATTGCTTATTGACTAAATGATCTTCTACACCTTCTATTCTGCCTTCACTTACAGTCCTAAAAGTCTTGCACAGATTAAATAAGGTTGTGAAATGAAGCATCCATTAGAATTTATTTCCCTCTTGTGTTGATAACTCTGTTTATATTGTTATTTTATATTTTTATGAGATTTGTGTGTACTGATGTGAGCACAAAAAAACACTCCCCTAAGACACCTCATAAAACCTCAGGCCTGACCAAATAGCAGGGAATCGCTGTGGTAAATGGTTCTCTCTGTATTGTTACCGCTCTCGCTCTGTCTGTTTTTAAGTTATTATGATCCAGCAGAATTAGGGGCTGAATTCCTGAACTGAACTTGCTGATGAAAAATTGTCATTTAATTAATTAATTGTAAATTAATTAAATCTTTGATTCATACTGTATACATGTATATATATATATACAAAGCAAATACAACTGACTAAAATGATTTAAGTAATTTAATACTGTATAAAGAGGGAAAGATTAGTTGGGTAAACAATTAAAGTGGATAACAGAAACAAGTAATCGGTATAACAATAACTAATGTGCCTCAATAAGAACTAAGATCTATTATAACAGCAATAAAGTGCAATTAACTGTGAGTCA
>OMLM01001713.1:0-10695 GCA_900302695.1 Helostoma temminkii | reverse complement strand
GGGAAAAGCAGAACTACCAAAAGAGCATCAAACTGTAGGCTGAGGCAGCTGGAAGATTGATGCTCCCTGTCCTTTTACAAAGGGCATTTTCCTGCACAGTAAGCGGGTGTGAGTGTGTGGACACACTGGGCTCCTCACATCCTTGGGGACATCTGTGCAGTCGGCAAGCATGTGCACGTGTATGTGTGAGAACAGTGGACAGAGATGTGAGGCAGCTGTGTGTGTTGGGCTGTATGAGTACAGGTATTAATAAATGAAGCAGAGTGATGGCTGAGACTTGCCTCAGGGCTGACAGTATCGGAGAGAGATAGAGAGAGGAGAGGAGAAAAAGAAAGGCAGAGTGGGGGGTGGCTGAAAAAAAGAAAGGCAGAGGATCAGTAGAAAAAACGACAGCGATGGAGACAAAGTGATCACCAAAGGTGGAAAAATTAAGGAAAGGAATGAATATGACTGAGACAAAAGGGGAAATAGAACCGTAGAGAGGAAATTAGAAACACAAGGAAAGAAAAATACAGTATAACTGAGGACTGAGAACAAAATGAGCATAAGAGAAAGAGGAGGAGGTGAATAATTCAGTGCCACGTACTGCAATTGCTGCACACATATCGATGAGATCAGAGTTTTAATGGGTGGCTACTGAGCACAATTTTATGGTGTAATCAATCAGGGAATGTGAAGCAGGAGAACACACAGACACATCGCATACACCGTATGTGTGTGTGTCATTTGACTTACAGTTTGACAATGCAGTTTGTGCTTAAGCTTATACAGTACAGCATAAATTCTGTGAAATTTAGGAAACAATATGTGGGCAAATACTGTGCATACACACAAACCTACAATCTGAGCACAACAACACGCGTGTTTGAGTGCCACTGAAAAAAAGGCAAAAGTGACCGTGATGTGTTCATGTGACAACATGTGTCTTTTCACCCCATCACAACACTATCAGCCAGCTGAACAGCAGGGGAGCTGGTTAATGTCCGACATGCATCACAGACTTGACACACTCGCATCTGTGTGTACAATCACATGCACACAACATAACAATTGTTATCTAGGTTGTTGGGCTGCACTCATGTCTAACCCAGAGGGAAGAAAGATAAAGATTAGATTAAAGGAGATAGAAAGCAATAAACTGAAGAACAACTGCAAGCAGGACACACAGAGCTTCTCTTTCCATTGTCAGGCATCTAAAACCCATGATGTTATAAGTGAGTTTAGATATCGACTCCAGTCATTTGCTAAGATTCAAATGTGCGCGATGAATTCGACGTGTGCTACCACAGCAGGACAATTCTCTTCATCAATGTGGTAGTGTGAAAACCTTCCTACACAATCTGAACACATCTCTTGGAAGCACAAGAATGTAGACAGTAAAATGTGCATGTAGACTGATGTAGAGGATGTTTACCCTCTTCTAAGCTCTTGTGAGCAGCATGTATACACATGCTCCAAAAGTCCCTCCACTGCACTTGCACAATACAGCATATTTATCCCATACAAACAAACCCTACCAAACATGGATAATATGCTCTGGCTTATGCAGGTGTGTGCATCCTGCACGCACACATAACACACACACCAGTATTAACACAAGCATAAGGGGGATGTAGTCAGCTTGATGTATTATTCAGTGGCCCCCAGTGGGTGGCTTTAGCCAGTGTTGCTATCACAATGTTTGTGCTCAAACACTGCTCCTACTAAGTATATGGATTCACAATGAAAAGGTGTCACGCTCAAGGACGCAAACTGTGCACACTCATGCCTTTTCTATGAACACAAGAAGCACGGAAAAAATATCCGTCAGCTCGAACAGAAATAAAATGTATTGTTAGTGCTGAAAAATTGCAGAGAATTTCTGTGAATACTTTGTCATTACACTATTCTCAAAAAAAATGCTAAGAGGAAAAACCTAAGTCACTAAAAGTGCATCAGTGCAAGATACCATAATCTTTTAACTTCATATCTGTGGCCCTAATTAAAAAGAGGAAAGGGATGTTGGTAGGCTGTTGCTATGATGTATCACTGTCTTCTCTATTGATCTGTGTGCCTTTTCTCTTCCTTCCCTCTCGCTTGTTCACTCTCTGTGGTTTCACCTGGTTATATTAAAAAATCTGTGGGATACTGTCTCATGTATTCTCTGCTTTTTGTCCCTAGGGAGGCTTAATAGACACACGTTTAGCTGTTTAGAGCACGTGGAAGTCACGTGAAAATGCAAATATTTCAATAAACCAAATATTTAGCAACTGTACTTGAATTTTAAGACTCAGATTCAATATTGAAAAAACTTTATTCATCCCAGAAAAAAATGTTTGGCATCATTGCAGGGTGCCATTCAAATTCATAATAATTGTTATTTTTCTCTAAACACATACTTACATATAGCTTTCTGTCATTTACATAGCAGTGGATTTGGATCTGTTGAAACATTGCCAGGATACAAGTGAACCTCCACCTGAGCACAATTTACAGTACCTTCCCATTTCTCTGCAGAAACCCTAAGCCTAGACCTAAAAAGCTTCAGGATGAAGCGGGAAAATAAATTCTGAAAACAAAATTTTTCCTTTTGCTGGCTTCCATTCTGGATTTTTTAATGAGCTCAAAATCCTGATGTTTTAGCTTAAGCACTCAGAAGTAATTGAGTCAAAAAAGTGTTTGTAGTAGTTGTAATAATACAGAGTGAGAGCAACAGTTAATAAGTCAACTCTTTAATAGTGGTCAGTAAGCACCATAGACTGCACAGTCTATGCTAAGTACTTATTGACTGTAGTACTGAAAAACACAGTGAGAACAATAAAACCTAACTAAATATTCCACATGTAATGATTTCAGTCAGTCCACCATACATTCAGGCAGCGGCGTATCTAGTGTGTCAGTCTGCAAGTTTCTATCTGTCAATCCACCACTGAAAGGAAAAGAGGGGACTTCTGGTGTAATTAAAAAGATATTCTGTCAGGTCAGGTAAGGGTTTCTGAGACTTTTAAAAAGTACTTTAAACAGGTAGCACTACTTGTTTCTGTTAGATATAGGAAGTGTGAACATTATTTATGCATGAGTATGTGGCCATTAAAAAGCATCTATAGATTACCAAATATGCTCTTCTTGGCATGCATAGAAGTGACTGAACTAGTGAGAGAGACAGACTAATACATCCATTCAACCGTCTACAGTGATGATTAATTTACAACCCCCCAGCTTCTCTGATCCCCACCTCCCCACCACACACACCGAGCCTCCTCCCTGCTCTTTCTCTGTCTCATGCCTCTTCTCGCACACTCTCTCTGTATCCATGTAACTCTCTCTCCCACTCCCCTCAGCATCTGATGCAATCCGTTACCAACCCAGAGAGCTTTCCTCCCATTCAGACACAAAGAGAGTGTTGGGTTGAGATGGGGGGTGGGCAGAGGAAGAGGTTGGCTTGGGAATCTTCTCCTGGATGTGCCAATCCTCACTGTGCCTCAGGGACACATATGAGATAAACAGCAGATAAGCCTGACAAAGGCAGCAACCCCAAGGAGCAGGAGTTGGCATGGATAAGGGGGCATGGCATGGATACTAGAACTGAAGCGCCCCCTGTTGGGGATAAAAGGCACAGTGTGGGAGTGAAGATGAGACAAAGGAGCTGCTTACAGCTAAGGCAGGGTGTCAGTGTATGTCTAACTGTGTGTGGCATCAAAACACTGATGGGCAGGGATCTGCAGGGGTTCTCACACTGTCAACTTCGCTATTCTGGGAACAAGGGATGGTGTGTGTGGGCATTTAGGACTTGTGAGCTGGAAGGAAGAGGTGGAGATATATGAAAAGAAAAATTGCCACGGTTCACTTACACAATGTGATATATGCCGCAGAGAGAGAGAGAGCATGAAAAACTATAACTAGTGCAGACATCTACATAAGATTTGTATGTGTTTGTGTCTGAGAGCACAAGAATGTTTCTCTCTTTCTCTCTTTCTCCCTCTCTGTCTCTCCTTCCAGGATGCTCAATAATTCACAGACAGTACAAGTCAAGATTGGCTCAGCAGGGGGCATACCGGCTGACAACATATTCATACAGAGCTGTCAAAATGAAGGAATTACATGAAAAAACACACACATGTAAATCTCTGCACACACCTAAACACTCAATTCAATTTCAGAAGGAATTTCAGGAAGAAGCTTTATACTCAACCAGTGTTTGTACATACTGTATGTAGTTTGTATGCACATACACATGCTCAGAAATTTAAGGACTACAGTCTTCACACCTTCCTACTTCCACTAAAAAATGTTATTCAATCTCCAGTGTCATTTCTGGAATCATGCTGTTGCCATGTGTCTCCTCATTTTTAATCAGCTCTGCCAGTGAATCTCTTTGCTTCTCTCGGATATATTTGGTCATATTTGCAACACTTATATTTTTCTTTATTCTCATCATATTACAGCCATAGCCTTTCCAAAAGGCTAATTAGAAAGAAAAGGAAAAAAGGATCCATGGTAATTAGAATTAGGTCACCTTGCGTGACTAGAGTATGAGAGATTCATTGTGACATACTGGTGTACATATGCAGTAGAATGTGAAGTGTTTATAGCCACCAAGTCTTTTTAACTCTGCTGGATGGAATAAACACTTTTCTGCCAAAAGACATTTCTTCGGTTAGTAATTTTATGATGTTGATGGAGATAACTATCTAACACTCCAGTCCAAAATCTGGCAACTGATAAGGTCATCACATACAGTATCACTCACATCCTTTTCACACTCCATAAACTATTCAATTGCTCTTTGCGCTGTGTAAGAAAGCTGCTCCATTCATTATATTTCTCCTGTAATTTATTCAGCTTTTATCTTTAATTTGTTACATGCACAGTGGTGCTTGAAAGTTAGGAAACCTTTTACACTTTCTCTGTTTCAGCATAAATTTGATCCAACATGTGATCAGAATTTCACGCAGATCCTAAAAGCGGATAAAGGGAACCCAGTCAAACAAATGAGACAGAAATTACACTTAATAAAACTTAATACACATATCACATCCAATCCTACATATTGTTGTGTTTGCCAAAAATATGTGAGTATTAGATTCAGGTGTTTTAATTGAGGATGACAATAAGAAGAAAACATAAGTATATCATAAGTTAAACAACAGAGATTTCTAAAAAAAACCTTAGAAACAGGGTTTTGATGCTCACCAGGCTTTAGAAGAGAAAAGTCTGGACTCAACAGTCGAGTGTTAGGCAGATTGTGTACAAATGGAGAATATTCAACACATTGTTACCTCCATTATGACTTTACCATGGTCAATTAACAAAGATCCCACCCAGAGTAAGGAGTGTAATAGTCTGGGAGGTCACAAGCAAGGCCTGAGTAATGAGGTGAAAACTTTCCAAAATAAACAAAGAATATTATTATTATTCTCATTTGTTCAAGTGGGTTGCTGTTATTGAGTTTTAGGACTTAGGAAAATCTGATCACATTTTTATGTGATCATCTTATTTATGTAGAAAGAGAGAAAATTCTAGAGGGTTCAAAATTTTTTTAAGCTCCACTGTAGGAACAGTGTATTTTTCCATGAGAGTCACTGTATTTCTCAAAAGTTTGCAACACAAGTGACACATAAGATGTCAGCATGCCTCACTGAGGGACTTCCACCTGCTCTGAACAGCTAAACTTGGTTTTGCTACAGCACATCACAGCACTGCACTTGTGTCAGCAACTTTCTAGAGCACAAGTTTCCTGTGCGTCACTTAATTTGCACCACATCTGAATGACAATGCATCTTACGGCTCTGCAGTTCAAGACTACAAAGTAAATACACATAAGTGGATGATGTTTGTGTCTGCTGCCTCTAAGCAATAGCAGATTTCTAAAACGAGCCATTTCACTATGTTTAGGTCTATAAGTAATAATCTGTACTCTGTCCCATGTACAGCAACACATTGAATTTAAGAATTTAAGTCATTTTTTTTGATTCTGACAAAAATGTGGCATCAACCATTCAGGAATCACAGCTGCAGTAAAGGAAAAGTATCTCAAAGGAGAACACTCAGCATTTAGTCATGGCCACAGGCTCCAAACCTCAGGCAGTCATTGACTGCATGACAATGGCTTTAATTCTTGAATGGTTATTGCCACACTTTTGTCAAACCCGTTATTACCTACAATTAAAGCTGAAAGTCTAGACTTGTGTTTAATTTCAAATTCAGTGTCGATGGACAGAGGATAAATGCAAAAAACTATTATCATTCCATTATTTATGGACCTAACTGTAAGTGTTTTTCACTGAGCTACTTCTCTGAATACTCAGCATTTGAGCATTGCTATGTTAGAGTTGTAAAGAATGTTGTATCCTCACCAGCAGAGAGGCTGCAGTGGGCCGACTGAGCTGTGAGAGGGGACTATAATGGCTAAAGCAACAAGTTGAGCTACTGTCATACTGTCAACACCCACCCCTCTATTCACTCTGTTTCAAGCTCTCTCTCTCTCTCTCTCCCATACAGTATTCCCTCCTCTCCCTAATCAAGAGGTTTGTTGGGTCATTGTGGTTGTGGGTGATTCAGGGTCTTAGATTTTAATAGATGTTATAACTGCTGGTCTGTTACTTTTCACATACATAACTACACATGCAGTGTTGTAGTGTATATCTATGACAAAATACTTGAAGCATCATGGGTACAGATACAAAACAGGCTCCAACTATACTTGTTGTATGTTGAACATTAACTTACCTGTTGGCCAAAGACTTTTCTTCCAGTTCGTATGGTTTGAGGAACCACTTCCCAATTCGCACAAACCCCTTATCCATCAAACACCTGCAGCAGTGATAAGAAGTAAAATGACAAATCTTGTGGTGAGGACACATAAAAAGACACAAAATGGTTATAACATCTCTCTCGCTTTGTCTTTCTATCCCTCATTAAGAACTGAATGGATCGCTTTCTTCAGTGACAGCTTCCATAAAATACATTTCTGACCTTGTTATGAATTCCAAAGCATATTATGTTTAGGGGGCAATTACTTTTTTACATAGGTTTGCACAGCTTTTTTCTCTTAGTAAATCATTATTTATTCATTTATTCATGTATTCATGTATTTACTTGGGTTATCTTTGTGTAATATAAAAAATGTGTTTGATGATCTAAATCATTAAAGTGTGACAAATATGGAAAAAAACATAGGAGCTCTCTGAACTGTTTTATGGTTTTGCCTATTGCTTACAAACTGTAGCAGGGACTTCCCCACAGCTGCATCTGAGCAAATTCTGAGATGTGGAGTTTGTAACACAAGTGCACAAGGAAAGGAAACGTAATCTTCAGCTAATCTGTCTTTACCAAAGAGGTGGCGAATTTTACACTATACTCTTTCTAAAAACCAGTGGTTCTTTCATCAGATCAAAATATGATCACATCGAACAGCTCTGCCATTCCCTACTTTTTACACATCTGTGCACTTTTTCACCTCAATTCAGCCTCCTCACAGACAGAACTTAACGCACTCTGATGTATGACTTTTGTCTGTGTATGCAGGTGCCAGTGAATTCCCTACTGGACCATCTGACCTGGGTCAAGGAATTAGAAAATTAGCAAGGCTCAGCTGGCCAAAGGTCTAAGTTTTAAAGTGGATTGGCCACATCATGGTTGACACCCAAACTCTTATAGGGAACACTGAAGTTAATCCTACACAAGCTTTCAGATTCATTTTCCTCAATGTTGAATAAAAATTAGCTCAAATTATAACTGCCATCATGAGCAATGGTCCAAAGTGTATCACATTTTGTTTTGATGAGCCAAGAAACACATGTTAAACCACTGTTCACATCTCTGCAGTGGTCTCCAGTGTCTCACCACATCAAGCTCAAATCTTTGACACTCTCCTACAACGTGGTAAACTCAACAACACCTTCCTGCAGTACGTGAACACCCTCATCCAGGTTTAGATCCTTTTCACCTGAAACAGTGTCTAATGGTCTCTACACCACATAGCAAGAGAAAGTCAAAGCTTTTCAGCTCAGTGAACAATAGAACAAACTACCTATCTCTACTTGCTGCTGAAGAATCTGCTGAAAACTAACTCTCCCAACCTGAAACCGAAACATTTTTTCTCATGACATTTTGCTCTCTTCTCCTTCACTTAGCTTTTTGCTTGCATTGAACCTTACTTGTAATTCACTTTGGATAAAAGCATCTGCCAAATGACTAAATGTAAATGTAATGCAACCACAAAACCCTCACCTCTTTCCTGTTACTGTATTTCAGTCTGCTGTAAATTTCAAAAGTACTGTACTATACAACAGAGCTCTCCCGAGCATAACATTTAGCTATATCTCATAAAATCCACACAGCTGTTACTGTTATTTAATAAGTAAATTTAATAATAAATCTTTGAGTTTGAGTTACTGAAATATTCATAACTGCTTTATTTGTAATTAAAATCCACAGTTCTTTGAAAATAATAATAATAATAACCACCATGGGCAGGGGTCATTTTTTTCTGTGCAATGTGAAAAAGAACATGGAAGTGATTCCTCCTGTGTTGAAATAGTGAGCAATAAAAAGGAGTTAGCTTCAAGGTAATAGGAAGGTTAATTCCACCTGCCCCCTATGATGATCATTGATGCTTAACTTAATAGAGAGCAAATATGTACTGCTTCATTTAACAGATGGCTCTGACTCAGAAAGGAGAGCTTTGGGTACTTGAGCAAGTGATTCAGCGCTCAGATTATAATTTCATTAAGGTGAAGCTGCAGGAAGAAAACTAAAGCTATCTATCAAAAAAAACCTATTTACTTTAGCAAATTGTGTTTAGACTTTAAGAGAAAAATTGTTTAAACTCATACTGTGTATTATTTTTATTACAATAATATTTAAAACTTTTTTTATTTTTTAAAGAGTCACAGAAAAGTGCAATACATGTAGATTTCTGGTTAATGAGTGTATTTTGACTAGATCAAATTTATTTATATCCCCATCAGAATAACTTTCTACACAGTGCTTAGCTACTTAGCTTTTAGCTACTCTTATTTCATTATCTCCACAAAAAAACTTTAAATAAAAGTGTTAAATTGTTTAATTTAATTTTAGTATAAATTTATAATAGTGGGAGAAGATCATTTCTGCAGTAAAATTAAAGGTACATTATAAGTAAAAGCCCTTAGTTTAAAGTACTGCAGCAAAACAATACTACAAGAAAAACACGTTTCCAACTGAATGTGCTCAACACAAATATTTTAAAGTAAAGAGTAAAGTGATGACATGTTTTGATCATACTCATAAGTATATCATAACAGTACTTGAGTTATTTTCTATCTCTGCTTTCTAGTAAAACAAAGCGCAAAAGCTTTACTACACTGACAGTTATCTACTCCATAAAATATGCATGTAACTATGCCTGTTATATAACAAGTTTTCATATTCTGTAAGTCATTCGCAGTCTGACTGCAGCCTTCAGTGTGCAGCTAATGAAGTGCTTCTGAAGACTGTCAATTGCTTTACCTTTCCAGCAGGTTGTGTATGGCCTTGAACAGGAGAGTCCTGCACTCATAGGATAGTCCACACTCCCACAGTCCCTCCTCAGCCACTGAAAGATAAGAAAATATATTACAAATTACAAATTTTAATATTTTATCATGACAGTAATGGAAAAACTGATTTACATTTTTTGTAACAGCGAAACATAAACAAGTAACATGTGCACACCAGCTTAAGCACCAGCTACACATCAGTGTCTTGTGTTTATAACTGACTCTGTCAAAACATGCATGTGCTGATGAAGAAACTACACTTAAGCCCTGGAACTACAATTAAGATAATTCTGTGTACACACGTGTGTTTGTGCCAGGGTGCATGGCTGTACAGTTGTCAGGTTGGCTGCAGCGACAGACTAGTCAAACCCTGTGCAGTTGTCAACCTCAGTTAGCTGGAGAGTGAGAGTGTGCCTGTGTCTGCGCGTGCTGACACACATGCTTGCAGGTTTGTACATGCATACCCAGCTTTAGCTCGACACCCTTTATCCTTTGAAACTGAAGCGACTTGAGACAACATTTTGAAATCAGCTGCCAGAACCTCTGACAAGTCAACAGCCACTTCACAACAGTGTCAAATGTGAATAATTCTGTGCCCTACTGATTTCTTTAACCCGTTGACCCTACTCCAGCACCACCACCACCGCCCCAATGCCCCTCTTCCCAAAAAGAAGAACACACACACACAACTAGAGACCAGTTAAGTGTTTCTCTTTGTATATTGCCATATACCTGCAAGGCTGCTGGCAGAAGTGGAGGATTGTGGGTGGGTGTTGTGTTTGCTTATGGGGTGGTGGCAAACAAACTAAGCATCAGAGAAATACACAAGAAAAAAGAAATGAGAGACAGAGGCAGATTGTCTGGGGGATGGGTGGCATAAACCCCAGCGGAGATTTTCTCTTTCCTCGTCTTTTTTCTCTTCCCTTTTAGTTTTTTTTTGCTTGTGTATTCCTTTCTCTTCCTCTGTTGCTTTGTTGATATTTCCCTCCTATTTTTTCCCTCATCTTCTTCATACCAGCGTGAATGAAATTTCCTTACTCGCCAGAATTACCCTGTAACCATGGAAACGCTGGCGGTAAGAACATGGCGCCCTGGCATTCAATTTCAACACTGGTCCCTCCCGCCCTTCACCCTCCTCCTTCTCCTCCCTCCTCTGTTCTATTGCTTCCAACACCCTCCGCCACCTTCCTCCCAC